>QEAP01000355.1:0-26970 GCA_006535975.1 Chytriomyces confervae | reverse complement strand
TTTGTCTTTCATCCGTCAAAACTGTCAATGTTTTATTCTACTAGCCTTTCGCCGCTGCTGTTTGATTTTTTCTTTTTACGATTGCCCAAATTGTTTCTTGGTCTCTTTTTAGTTTTTCCTCCTTGTGCTTTGGGAGTAATTTTTATGCGTTGAGTGCTTGGTTTGGGATTTGTCTGGAATAAAGATCAAGTATGTTGGATCTGTGTTTCCCTCGTCACTTGTCAATGCGATGTATTCGTGGCCTGTTTTCTATGTAGACAAGAACCTCTGATCACCCGTACGTAACCAATGAACCGAGTGATGAACAGGAGAATGATGGTATCAAAGTAAAAGTTTCTTTGGTTGAAATACAGGTGCTTGGTGAGCTGGGTAACGGCAAAACAGAGGCAGATGACTGATTGTGGGCATCAGAACATCTGCTCCGTCAAATTCCGAGGTGCCACTTTGCTGGCTGGAAAGGCCCTGGCTGCAATCGGACAACATCAAGTACAAGAGAATAATTGCATTTTCATTGTTTGAGGCATATTAAAGAATCCAAGTGATGAAATAGCCGAACTGCCTCCTTGCATTCCGCCGAGAAATCATTACCCAGGTATTTGAGTGCAACAGCTTTTTGAAAAGCAACTGATCTCATGGATTCCAAATCTGACACTGACTCAAATGCTGTATGAAAAAAAAAAAAAAAGGGGGGGGGGACGTCAAACATTTGAGTAAAGATGGCTTTGAAATGCGCAAAGTTACTCACATTTGAAAGCCGCGCTAAACAGATTCAACGCGTCAGACAGCAAAATGCGACCGTCTGTATTATTGCTTGTCTCCTTGCTCGACACTTGCTGTATCATACATTCCGCCAGAGTTGATTGAACAAGCCCGCGTTCAGTAGCATTCTGAAAAAAAAAAAAAAGAACGTCAGTATAAAAATGTGCAAAACAACTCCAAAAAAAACATACAGAGTGAACAAGTACAGGCCCTAGAACTGAATCCAGTATACTCCTTGCTTTCTCTGGCATACCCACGGCCAAAAAGTATCGTGAAAGGTGAACAAGGGCAACGCGTCCATGCTCAGCTTGACTGTAAGACATGTCTGAAGACAGTGTGATGGCAGACAGCAAGATGGGTAATGCTGCATGTGGGGAATGTTGAGACTGTTTTTTTTGTATTTTTTTGGAGGGGGGTGGGCAATGTTAGACGTGATTTGGGGGTTCAGGAATGGGAAATCATTACCAGATGCAGGTTTGCAAGAAATAGCAGGGCTTGTACATTCCTTTGGTTGCATCCCAAAGCTGCAGAATCTTGAATCAATTGTGCCACAGATTCAAAAGCCTGTGTTTGCGCGGGTTTATTTTTTTTTTTAATGATCGTGAGCATCTTTTTTTTGGTGACAAGCCCCCCAGTTCAAAAAATACCTCATTTGAGCATCCAAATCGGACCAGCATCTGGCAGCGCAACAGCTCTGCCTGAAACTTCCAATCTGCGTTGGATGAGGCTGCCTCTGCCATTTCTTTCTGGAGCAGAGAAAGGTTTGAAAACTGTGCAAAGCTGCGGTGCGTATAAAAAAAAAAATTCAGTAAACCCAAGAAATGAAGCGCCCAAGACATATAATAAAAAAGTTCTAGCATTACCTATTCAGGGCTTTCTGAAACTGAATTTTCGCTTCTACAAACACCCATGGTTTTGCACTGTGAATATTTGATGCTGGCGCCAAATCTTTGGCTTCTTGAAGGTATACATTGGCGTCATTCGGATTCCCATTCTGGAATGCCTTTATAATATCTACTCATCAGAAATGGGGGGTGCCCTACAAAACAGCAAGCAAAATTTCAATTCACCTTGTCTGCTTTGATGCTAAGCGCGGTTACAGCATCTTCTGCTCTCACATTGTACAGCTCAGAGAGTGGCGCATTTTCCGAATCCACCAAATCAAGATGCATGCGAGATATATATGAATTGCCTGAAGTTGCGCATTAAAACAACAGCAAACACAGCAAACAAAAAAAAAAAAAAAACTCACTGACCATATTGGGCCCATGTTTTCGCTTCCGCAATAGAGATAAGAAGAGATTGATCTTGAGCTGGAGATATGGGGTCTAATCTGGAAGCAGGCTGGGTCAATCGCGCTCGTTTTAGCGACTCAAACACATTGGGTTTGATTTGGCCCTGGTTTGGAAGGAGATTAAACATTCAAATCTTGGGGGAAGGGGTGGGGACGATGAGCTAAAAAAAACAAAAACTTACAGAATTCAAAGAGTTTTCTGCATCATATAAATGCCCAAGCTGCTGCAAGTGAGGCATTCCCAGATTCTGGGAGCTGTTGACAAGTGAATCGACTAAAGCAGACTGATGGTTCACAATTCCATCAATTTTGCCTCCGCCATCTTGCAATTTACATGCCCAACTGTTATGTGTGTGTGACGACTAAGTACACTGAAGAATGAGATCAGTAAAAGTGATGAGCATAGCGCAAATACCTCAAGCAGAACACTAAGCATTCAGAATCTTTGACACTTCGTGCAACAGATATTGCTTCATTCAACACCTGTTTTTTGTTCCATGCATGGTAAGCGACACCAAAGAAAAAAAAAAAAAAAGTCTCGCGGTTATCCTTACTTTACATGCTTCATCAATTTGTCCAAAAGTAGCATGCAACACAGCTAAATCAAGTAGCGCAAAATGCCTTTGACTCCTGTATTTTGATTTTTTGTTGTCAGTGCAAATGAAAAAACAACTTGGAAAAAAGGGGGGGTCGTACCTTGAAGATTGAGTTGCACCATAATCATAGAACTGATGTAGCTTTTGGAGTGCCAGATCGAAATCTCCTCTTCTGGTCGCAGTCAAGTACCTGGTTAAAACACAAAAAAATGCCTTTGTCAAAAAAAAAAAAAAAAAAAAAAAAAAAAAAAAAAATCGACGCAACTGAACATAATATACGCGAGATTGATCAGGAAGAGCTGCATGGATTGCTTGCAATTTCACTTCAAGTTCCTCGGGAAGTGCGACACCAGTGGATTCTGCATACAGGGCATAAAAGTTGAGGAACGTGTCTGCATCCTCTGAAGAAATGCCGGCTTCCGTTTCGATGGTTGCTGCATCATTGGCTTCGATATCATTGGGCGTTTCATCGAGATGAACCAACGCGTCGCGCATTTCCGTCACTTTCTCAAAGAAGGAAGCCAAGTCCGAGAAACTGAAACATCGATACTCGAGAAGCAATTTCCGAACAAATATGCCAAACTCGCTTCTTCGTTTCTGCGTTTTTGTGACGGTTGTAAGGACGCAGAAACAAAACAGGATCAAGGTTTGCAACGAGTCAGACCAGCGTCAGAATGCTTTCTAGATCAAGGCCGGGAGTATTGTCGCTGGGCTCTCCCGTCACAATGGCCTCGGCAATGTCAAAAATGGCGTCGAGATGCGAGATTAAGGATATCTTGCGCAATTGAAACAGCACGACAGTTTTGAGGGATATATCGTCCATGACGTTAATTTGAGAGAGTTCGTCCATGATGGAAACGGATGATTCGGATAAATTCGGCGGCTTTTGCGTCTGAGAGGGGGGGGGATGAAAGCTTTCAGTCTTTTGATGTTACGCACGGTTTTGGGACGAGGTGTGACATTTACGCAAAGTCTCCTCAGCAAGAATCGCTGCGCATTCGCTTCTGCATCTTCTGCACTCCATCCGCCGTTTCCATGTTCAATGCAGTATTCCACCAGGACGACAAGCACCAAGAAAGAAGCCGGTGTCAGCATCGTTTGTTGGTTGCTGATTTTATTTTATCCTGTTTTTGCTTTTAAAATGTAAATAGAACGGCAAACGTTTTTTCGGACTCTGCCGTGAAGTCCAGATTCAAACCACCTTGTGGCACTTTACGCGAAGTAACATTTCTAGCAATATCCGTAAAAAAAAAAAAAAAACGCCATCAGGGGCTCTTTCAAAGTTAAGAAATGCACCCTCACATTCATGGACATGTTTCACATTAGAACACAAGGAAGAATATTTATGTGTGGTTGTATAAAGCCTCCACAGATAAATGCACACCAGTTTCTCACTTGATGTTTATTCTGGAAGCCGCCGGAGCAGTTTCAAAGTTGACTGCACGAAGCTGGCTGTCGTTCTTTGGTTTCTTGGGTTCAAAGCTGTGGAGAAGTTTCAACAGCTCAAAGTCAAGTTTGAATGTTACATGCCTGGTGGTTGGTTGTTGGTGGTTGGTGGTTGGTCAGTGTGTCAGTGGGCATACAGATGGAATCAGAAGGAGTGGGTGGGCCAAAAGATGGGGAAAAAGTAATTACGGCTGATGGCAAGCCTGCGTGTTGCGTTGAGGGTTGGTTGCTGAGGAGGGAGGCATGAATTAAAATTTACGCACAATAAATATTAGATTTACGCTTCGTGTCTTGCCGTGTCTTTTGCAGCGCGATGTGATGTGATGTGATGGGCTGCTTCAAGTGCTTTGAAGTTGTGAAGAAGGCGTTGACTGCCAAACAAAACAACAACAACGCAAACAGGGTTCGACTTAACCAAACAATTTTTTTTTTCCCCGAAGCGCATCACACGCCAATACAATTTTGTCGCAAAATGCGAGTCATAAATTTTTGTACAAAAAGCGAGTTCTCAAAACCAACTCACACAGACAGACCCCATTAACTTCAACTCTACCCAACAAACAACAACAACAACTGCAATGGCCAAACGATCTCTCCGCTGCACACGATGCGTTGCACACCACAAGAAATGCGATTCGGAAGTGGACGGATGCCGCCGCTGTCGTCAGACAAACAGCGTCTGCACATACCGCCAAGTCAAGTCGGTGCAGCTATCCTGCGCTCGATGCTGCAGCCTTCACAAGCGCTGTGACCACCGTCGCGAGCCAGGCTGCGCAAGGTGCAAGCGTGCCGGTGTTGAGTGCGTGTATCTGTCTCAGAATCCCAGCCCCGAACCCGTCTCAGCCTCTACCCCACTCATACCATGCACCAAGACAGAGTCCGCCTTTCTAGATTCCCCGCCAGCTTCCATCACATCCCCGTCCCTACCGCCCTCGTCGTGGCCCGAGGCCGACAAGCTACATCCCTTCAGCTACACCACCACTACTATGACTACAAATACTACTACTACGCCAGTCACGCCCATGTCGCCGCTCTGCACAAACTCATTCCCAACCTTTTCAGAATGGTCGCTTGTTTACTCGTACTTTCATTCAACCCAACAACACGTCCAACAATCCATGGCATTCACTCTCCTTGATCGCCCCCAGTTTCTCAGCACATTCTTTGCCCAGCCATCAGCCCTATGGCTGATTGTGTGTGCCTTTGCAGTCTATCACTCGAGCCCCTCATCGGACTTTCTCAAAGGAGTCGACTACTATAACCGCGCGTGCGCAGAGCTGTCTGAGCAAGTTGAAACAATGCGGTCCTTCAAAACAATGCAAGCGGCAATTCTTGTTTCCAAGTTTGCGCAGCTGCTGACGGACCATGACGGAAGGGATTCCTTTTTGCATGTTGCGCGCAATGTGTTTTTGTCTGTGCCGTCAGTACTCGACGTGCCCAGCGAAGAATACGAAAAGACGCTGGGCGTGCTGCTATGTAGTTGAAAATATTTAAGTAAAGCGTTTAGATGTGTGAATGTAGATGAAAAAATAAGAAGCGTGTAATGAATGCACTCACTTTTGTCCAACATTGCTTTTTGGGTTCAACATTGAAAATAAGCCTGAGCGGACTGACTGACAGAAAATGTCGCTTCTGCGCTGAAGGCCCAGAACATTCATTCATTCATTCACGCACCAGCCAGTGTCTCTCTCTCCCAGACGCAGACACACTGAACACACAACAAGCACACACAGCCTCGCACCTGTAAAACGGGGCTGAAGATGAACGAACTTTGCCAAGTTTGATGAGATAAAATTGTGCCAAGGCAGCCAGCCCAACCGTTCGTTGGGTTCCAGCGGCCACGTGAAAAAAAGGGCGAAAAAGCGGCCTTTGCTCAGCTTAACAGCGACGCGACTTGTCTTCAGTTGTTGTTGTTGCTGATGTGTGTGTGCGTGCAGTGCAGGTTGCCCTTCTTCGTTGGTTTGAAACGCGGTCGGACAAAGCGGATTCGGCCGCCGCTTTTCGGTGATTTGGTCTGCGCGCGCGGGCTTGTCTCCCCCAGCCCCAACCCTCACACGCCCTCAATGCACCAACAAGCCATATAAATACCCCCACTCCCCCTTTGCACACTGCACAAGCTGCGCGTCCTCAGATATACCACACTCAGTTACCGCTCAACAACACTCACTCGTCCGTCCGTCCCATGCCCAAACAGTCCCTCCGATGTATTCGCTGCACACGCCAACACAAGCAATGCGACGGCAACTCTGCCGGATGCCGTCGATGCGTCCTGTCAAAGTCCTGCTGCAGCTACATCCCCGCAAAGCCCATCAGGCTGTCATGCCAAAGATGCGCCTCCTTACATAAACGTTGCGACCACGCCGATACATGCGCAAGGTGTGTGAGAGCCGGTGTATCGTGTGTCTACAATGTGCCGAATATTGATGTAAGCCACTCTGTCGTGCCAACAACGCTGCTCGACAACACTCGATCAACTTCCCCAACGTTGCCGGAACTGGACTCACAGGCTTCCACACCAGTCGTTAGTTTCCCTACCGCCAACACCTTGAACGTGTTCAATGCTGACGACTGCTTCAACTTGCCAAGTTTCGATCGAAGCGACGCCAACTCGATCAATTTCCTTTTGGACTCTTTGCCACCATCGTCGTCATCAAGTTCTCTCCACAGTGGCGCATTCGCAGCGCCGAATCTCCCACCCACCAAAAGCAACATTAGCATTCTCCCCAGCTTCTCCGAGTGGGGTCTTATCCATTCGTATCTCAACAGCACAGACATCACTGTCCAAAGCTCACCTGCGTACTCCATCCTCGACCGCTCTCACTTCATCGACACCTTCTTTGACCAGCCACCGGCCCTTTGGTGGATCGTATGCGCGTTTGCATCCTTTCACAACAAAAACAATGGCGCTGCACTAGAGTACTTTAACCGCGCAAAGGAAATTGCAACTACTACAGACCATGAACCAGAAACAACAACAACAACAACAATCGCACCATCCGCAGCAACACAAGTGGGCACGTTTAAGGCGGTTCAAGCGTTACTGTTAATTTCCAGATTTGCTGCTCGCGTGTTGAATGATGGCATCGTTGCCGCAACGTTTGCAAAATCGGCAGTTGATTTGTTTGTGACGATGGACTTGCAAGTCCCGCTGGACTGGACTTTGGGTCAGGTGCAAGAACGGCAGCGCACATTAGAGAACATGCTTCTGGATTCTTGCGTGTGACTGCCGCGCGAGCGCGATCATCACAATTCCCCTTGATTGTTGTACCATACTATTTCCAGCGCATCAAACATTCAAAAAAATAAAACGGAGCCATATGCATTCCAGTTTTCGTCCATCCTTTACTCTCAATACTAAAAACAGATTTTAGTTTTCTCTATCAACAGCTTCCCGGAAATCCCTGCTCATACGCTTTGCCGTCTCCATTCTTTGCGACACTGACCACCCAACATGGCTCAGTTCATCCAAATCTTCCACAAAACGACTTCTTACTGACTTGGGTACACTCCCAACAAGCCCTTCCAATGTATCCAGTTCAACCAGCAAAAGGCCATAATCAGCAAGTGTCAGCGCAGACAGACCAGAAACTCCAACAAATGCAATCGTTGATGACCTTGGTGTTGCAGCTGAACCCACACCGTTAGACGACGCTTTTACGCTTGAAGGTGGGAGTGACGCGCGGTTCAACAGCCGTTCAACTTCTCGCAAAGATGATCGCACCACTTGATAACGCTGCTCTCGAGAGGTTCCTGCGCGTCTGCGCAAAAATGCTTTAAAGCTGCGAAGACCAAAGTATCCCAAGAGGGCTAGTGGAATCATGGACATGATTGTAAAATTGAGTTCGTTCGCTTGGAGAAGTTTGTCCAAGGCGCTCATTGCGAGCTCAAGGTCTACTTTCGATTTTTGGACTTGAATCAAGAGACTGCGAACCAAATCACCTTGTAATAAAAAAAAAAAAAAAAAAAAAAAAAAAAAGAAGGAGAAAAAAAAAAAAAAAAAAAAAAAAAAAAAAAAAAAAAAAGGACAGCACGCGTGTTAAAAAAAAAAAAAAAGGAGAGGAATTTTTGAGGACGACAACAACAATGAATCACCTTTCAAAGCCCCAGATATCGGATGCTTCAATTCATCTTCATAACTGCGCAAGACAACGCTCAAGTCCCCTCGCTCAGCACGCCCTCTAATCGCTTCAAGATCAGTTCCAGAAAGAACGCCATGGTCTTTTGCAAACTCCACCACCATTCGCTCCAAACTTTCCAAATCAGCATTCAGAGAGTCACTCCCCATGAGAGCCAATCGTCGTTCGCGATGACGAATCGTGGAGTACATTTGCTTCAATGGTAGGAAAATGTAATCTTCGGCAAGGGATTTTGCAGTTTCAACAATGGCTGTTGCGAGTGTGCGAATACTTCGTGCATTTAAACTCAATGAAGATGCGACAACAAGTGCAGCTGACGCGCCGGCAACAGAGTGAATCCAGTATTGCTGAAACCAAGTGGGGGTACCGTATTTTGTCTGGATATTTGCAAGAGCTGCGGGCAGGGATTGCATCTGGCAGATTTTGAAATGGGGTTACGGATGTTGAAGCACAAAGGTTCAAAAGCCCCACCTCTCCCGATCGAATGTCCATCTGGGCATACAAAGCATCACACTCCTCCTTTGACATTTGTTCAGAGTCAGTTGAAGAATTCAGTGCATCCAGTGCGTCGAAATGAATGGGATCAAAGACATCAAGCCTCGCATTCAGATTCGCGAGCCTCGCAGCCCACTTTGCGTACGCATCCACAGAGGAGGGAAGCCGTGCCAAGCGCTGAACGCATTCGGCAACAAGACGTTCAGCATGTTTGCTGGAAGAAAAAGTACTCGTCGCAGCAACCAACGCAGGCGATTGAGCCCTCGCAGATGACGACTGCAATTGAGTACCCACGAGCAACTCGGACTGCACACTCGCAGACGCCTGCAGTCGATCCTGCGCGAGAGCAAGTGCCCCGAGGACCGAGGCCTGCTCATGACGGGCAAGCAAAAGGGCCGCCACGCGAGCACGCACGTCACAGTGAGCCCAGTTGAGTGCCATGTTGAGACTGAGTGCTTGCGTGTTTGTGGCAGTTGGGCCAGTTGTGTTGGATGACTCAGAGTGACTCATCCACCGCCACACGGACATTGTCGCTGACTCAAGGCTGATTGCGCGAGAAACGGGTCGAATGACATCGCAGAGTAAAGAGGCGCAGTGGATCTAGTCATGTCAGGTCGATGAGGTTAAGATTCTCAAGGACTGCCCCTTCGCTGAACACTCCATACCGACACGCGCACCGCCGATGCCTCTACACCGCCGTAGAATACAATATGCGCCGCCAGAGTGCGCGAGGACTGAGACACAATCGAGGACAGCTCCGTCACGAGAGCCGTCACCTGCGAATTGAGGTCTTCCATTTTGTGAAGGCTCTTTTTATGCAACTTGCGAGCGAGCATTCAGCTCCACTACCCACTTCCTGAGTGTCTGGCCCTAATTATTACGCTCAAATGATATTCGAGTTAAGGCGGATCCCGCGTCGTTAGCCGTCACAACGCTCAACGACAAGTGTCCACGCCAGACTCATCTTCTAAATCCTTTTAAGAGTTGCCAACTTCAAGCAACAGAAGCCTGCGCAGCTTTGTTCTTTCATCATGAATCTTTCAATTCTGGTATTTCTTTCCATGCGCATCATCTTGGTTGCCGGATACCAGCAAGAGTGCAGAGGGCGTTACTCAGCTTAGCATTCAACACGAGAAGATGGCAGTGTTTTAAGGAACTTCTGCTGTTACTGCCTGAACAAGTTGCGCATGTCCAGGCCGACTGGCGTTAAGCTGACCACGCGCAGGACTCAGCTCGCGACGGCGCTCGACCATTCAGTTGGTGGAGGTGTAAGGGCAACAAGGCTGTTGAGCTGGGCGCGCTGGATGGCACGGGGCACCATTTCCTCCTTGAACGCCATCGACCAATGAGGAGACGTCAAACAAAGCACGTGTTCCATTTTATTTACTTTGGGACCAAAAATTCTTGGTGGGATCCAACAAGAAGCAACCAGAGGTGAAGCAGCACCGCCACCAACAAGCAGCCCGCCTCAGATTACGCCGAGAGAGTATCCCGAACAACGAAACTGTACCGAGCTGCATTGCGCTGTATCTCGGACTACTGACTGTGCCCCGGAAGAGAAAAGAAAAAGAGGAGAACAGGACTAACCTCACGCACAAGCACTGACTGCACGCCAGTCCCAAACCAACCAAAATCAGCCCAAACTGGATCCAAACGCTTTAAAATCAGTCCTAGTCCGTCCCGCTTCGGCCCCTCGTCAACCTCCAACTTACGAATCCACGATCGAAACCTCTGACGGCGAACTTCGAAAAAAGCTCAAGACATCGCACCAGAACCAGCGCCTGCATAACAGCGACTCTGCTGTAGCGCCGGTTGCGTCCCGTTCGAGTCAATCAGATTTACCCAGCGAGTCTGCAGCTCTCTTTATTCCTCACCCAACACCTGCTCAGAGCGTCTCGCCACTATCCCCCGAGTACCCCACGCACTTTAATCAAATGTCTTCTTTGGATCAGGACTCGCAGACAGCTGTTCCAGGTAAGAAGACTCTCCCTTTATCCCCATTTACAAATTTGAAATCTTAACGCTTCGCTTTATTCCAAATAGACCACTTTCACCATGCTGAAACTGCTGCTTTGACACATATGATTGCAGATATGCTGCAACGTCTTACTTCACATAACGACCAGATACCACTCTCCTCGTCCACGCTGACCCGATTTCACAGTCGTGCACCACCCGCAATAAGCATTGTGGACTATTTAAGGCGTATCGTAAAATACGCTAGTGTTGAACGAGTTTGCCTGCTGATTTTACTGGTGTATATAGACAGGTACGCTCCTTTCTTTTTCTTTTTTGGGTTGTCAGAAGGCGTGCATACCGATCTTCGTACGCCTGGATCATTTAAATTACGGCCTCTATGCGATCTTTTCGTCTACTTCCCGTATCCTCTATTGGTGGAGAAGTCCGCTGCGATCCATGTTTTAACTCAGAATATCATCGAAAAACACCAGGGTGTGTGAAAGGAATCGTTCTTTCACCATATCATCCTTGACGGTCCATCGGTTTATCATTACAGGCGTTACAGTTGCTTGCAAGGTTCGCATCGGACAATCACACGTAATTTTCGGCCCCACTTTTTTTTTAACAAACTTTTTCTTTCGTTCCACCACAGGCACTGTGTGATTCATTCTTGCAAAACTCAATGTACGCCAAAGTTGGAGGAATTAGCACAAAAGAGCTAAATGTTTTGGAAATCGAGTTCCTGACTTTGATTGGATGGGATCTAACGGCAAGTGCTGAGCGGCTCCAAGACTACTATCGGAATTTAGTCCGACAGCATCCTGGCTTCCGGATGGTGCCCCATGCAGAGGTGCTGAATCCTGTCATGGGTGTAGTGGGATCAAGGGAAGTGGGAAAGGCGAATTCAGGCGATTGGACGGGGACGTCAAAGTTTGTTGAAGCGGCGGAAAATGCAGAAAATCAAATGGAGCAGCATCGGTTGGAGCAGGAGCAGCATCAAAGCTTGCTGCTTCATTTGCAGTCGGAGCAGCAGCAACAGCAGGAAATGGGGACTCCATCACAAATGCAGCAACAAATCGAAACAGATCGGCATCAGCTGGATGTGAAATCGACTGGGGGAGTACCAGTACCTGTGCGGCCAATCACCGATGTATCTTCGGCGTTCTATGATGGATATTCTCACCTGAACAGTTCCGGAAGTTCTCGACGCGAAGTCGATGCTAGAATGAATGCCTGATGAAACTGTCATCATCTCTTCAGAATACTGTGGTGCATCATTGCCATATTGATGTCATTTTCGTCGTTTATTGATCGCGCTTTCCCCGATTTTCTTCATTTTCCGTCGAAAATTACATTCTCGCTGGCTGCATTTGCGGAGTTTTAGATGCGTTTTTTTTTTTGTTGATAGTGACAGTAAGGATTGTCCCACGGGCGCTCCTTTTCTGTTTGTTTTTATTTTATTCTTGTTGAGTAGGACATTTGTTTCACATTTAGCTCCATCCCGCGTCGATTGGAATTACCTTGGCTATGCCCATATGCTAGCAGTACCGTGTTTTTCGTTCCCTCTTGTTTGGTTCTTGGCAAACGCTGCCACCTCCTTTTTTCTTCGTTTTCTAATATCAATAAAACACATAGTCACAAAACTGGACGTTTTTCTATATGCTATTGATTTTACTCAACATCAACGCCTATCCGGCTCAGGTATATCCTTTCCTCCTGAGACTTTGACAGCTCTCCAGACCTTTCCAGAGCATCCAATAGAATCTTACCACCAGAAGCATCCACACCAAACCCGCCATACTCTTTCAAAAGCGACCAAAGCTTAAGCGCCGCATTGCATCCTCTTCCTCGCTCCCACCGTAACAGCGTCTTCAAACTCAACACCACCACATCTCCATCAGGAATAAACCCCGTCTTGAGCAACACTTTCCAAAGACTGAACAGCGCCTCTTGCTGTTCGAAGCTTTTCACTGCTCGGGGTACGGAATTCTTCTGCCCTTCTTTTGCCGAGAGTCCCATGTTGCAAAGCGCGCGAACAACTTCTCCACCAATTTTCCAAGAGACACTGATACCGAGTTGCGACATTTCGTCTAGTAAAGCGTATACGTGTGAAATGTCCCCACGGCGACTTGCGTTTCGGATCAACAGTGTAAAAGTGGCAACGTCCGGCTTCACATTATGCTGATTCATGTCTTGGCGCAGTTGTATCATGACTGAGTAGGCAGAGTGACGTATACAGGCATTGAGAAGTACGTTGTACACTTGCGCATCAACAGGAGTATTCGGAAATTTGATGCGCAAATTTGCAAGGTACGGGATGCACTCCGACAAATTCGAGGTATTGAATTGAATGAAAGATTTGGCAAGAAGTGTGAGAGTGTGAGGCGTTGGGGTTGTCCTTGAGTTGAGGCTTTTGGCAAATTGGCGAGACTTTTTCGGTTTGGGTGTTGCGGATGGTTCATCTTTTTTCGACTGCTGATATTCTTCGACAATGCGTTGTGGAGTTGCCAATGTAGAAAAGCCGTCATTTGACTGTGCGTCTGACAGAATTCGTGCGATTGTCGCCGGACGGCGGTGAATGTCTTTGCTGAGTTGATACTGGTATATTTTGCGAGCTTCTGAGGGCATCTTGTTGTTGTACAGATTGTGGATGAGTGATTGGCACATAGCCGATGTCGGAACCTCTTGTGCCGCAATTTGGGAAAATAATTGCACAGCATTTGTAGAGTTCCCTGCAATGCTTTCAGCAGTGAGAAGCGCGTTCAGACCTACTGTATTGCGGTCTTGAGGTGCAGTTGGGTTGAGTTTGTTTCGGGATGCCCAGAGATTTTGAACAAGCGTAGAGTCTCCACGCATGGCGCCTAATCGCATCATTTTTTTCAATTTCGGTGCAGAGAGCATTGGACCCTGCTTCGTTTGAAGTCCAATGACACGCCTTCGAAGAGATTCGGACAGGGTATCCTTTGAAGCCCAGTATTTCAGCAAGGCTTGAATATTTTCCCGGTTTGAAATTCGCGGACTTCGTTCCAAGTTAGAAATGAAGCCTGTTACAAGATTTTCGTGCTGAGAAATTGACGACTCCTCGTGCATCAATACGAAATGATCCGCAGCCAAGCACAGAAATTCTTCGTCCACTTTTTTGAAAGAGAGAATCTCAGTGATCATGATCGTGCTCGCGTCGCTTTTCGACAATCCAGGGATCCCTTGCATTAGTTTGACGAGACGCCTCGTGTTTTCGATCAAGTTTCGAGACACTAGCGCGCGCAAGTAGCTTTTCGAAACGGCCAGAATGTCAATCTTTTCGTTTGAACCAGCTGCAGGAAAGGCTTCGGAGAATATAAAATCGGCTGTGTCGATTCGATTCAATGCGCACGCGTGTACAATCAAGTCTTTGTGGACGGAAGGGTACGATGGACCCAGTAATTGAATGATCTTTCTGAGATAAACGGGTGATTGGGCGCAGGCACCGACAATGTGTCCCCATGCCTCTGAGTTTTCAGAGAGAACAAAATTTCTCGAAGCCATGAACTGAAGAATATACAGGGTTTGTGCAGGGGCCATCGATGCCCCGTCTCTAGCGATAGACTAAAGTAGAAAACAGTTTGTGTTTTAAGTCAAACGGCCGCATCAAACGAAGCAGGTCGTGCACCTTTAGCAGCATTGTCAAGTCGTTGACTGACACCAAGTTCCGTTGCTTGACATTCGACAATAGGTCAACAAAGGCAACCCACAGATGTTGGGAATGGACACCGTCACGGACCAGTAGGGCCGTCCAGCTACGATGTCCGTTGTCCGTCTGGTCTGTTTCGTTCGTGCGGCGCAAGTGTTCAGCATCGTCGACCCGCTTGTCTGAGCGCAACGCCCACAAAGCAGATGCCGACGCCAAGAGTCCACACACACGCACCATCAAGCTAAGCGCTTCAGTGTTCCTGAGGGCTTGCTCGGCGGGGGTGATCAAGCCGCCAAGGTTGGGCGCAGACCGCATGGTGCCGCTCGTTAAGCTTGTCTGCCTCCGAGTCTGTGGTGTCCATGACCGGGTGGTGGCGATGCGGGTCGAAAACCGACGCATCCCTGTCGATATTTATAAGATATGTTTACGATGATTTTACACTCCTTTTCTTTTTTTCCCAAGTTTACGTTATTTTACTTGCTCGCATAAAGAATGTCATCAATCCACACAACCGTTGCCAGGGCGCTTGATCAGTGTCTCTCAAACACCAAAAACTTGTCGCTCCGAAGAATCGTCGAAAACACAGTCGAAGGAGAGAAGGTCTCAAACTCCTTCTATCGATGCGCGCAGTACTGACGTCTATGTAAAGGAACGGAAAGCCGTCTTCGCAATCGTTTGCCAAGTACTCAAATGTGGGTCCCTGATCCATCTCATTGTTGTTTCGATCACCAGTCTCATGAGTTTCTAAATTAGACAGAGAGCCCATCACAACCATCATCGCAAATTCGGACATGAACCAATCCGCTTCAAAGGGCAAAAAGGCGTCATTGTATCTTGTTCTTGTGTACGAACTCTTATTTGGAAAGGGCTTCAAAAGTGCTCCATCGTCGCTGCGGGCGCTGGTCATGCCCCACAAAACGCGTTTCACAGCGGAACTGGCGAAGCTGAAGATTAAAAAACGGGCCATCAAAGATGAGGACCTCGTTCCAGACCACATCCGAAACGCTGTTGTTCTGCCTCGATACGCCAGAGTGAACACAAACATCACTTCCATCGAAAAGGTTTTGGAAGCTCTTGGGAAGATGGGATACGTCCTGGGGGATTATGTCGAAGGATTACATTTAGGAAAAATGAAGTGGGTGACTTTTTTATTTCGCGTCGTTTACGTTTGGTTGTGTGATCTGAATCGCTGTCGTCATCGGAAACTTCAGACCAAAGACAGTCCTGCATGACCCACACATTCCGAATCTATTGATCCTGCCTCCAAACTCGGATTTCCACAACAGCGATCTTCTTCTCAAGGGACACATCATTCTTCAAGACAAAGCGTCATGCTTCCGTATGAACATTTACCTTCCAATCAACCCGCAAAATGCTTACTTCATCCCTCTCGACTTCCACAGCCGCTTTCATTCTGAACCCATCTCCAAATTCGACTGTCATTGACGCTTGCGCAGGTATTTGCATCAGATTCCTGAGGAAACCCACGGGTTTAACAAGCAATACAACGTAGCACCTGGAAACAAGACGTCACACTTGTCCATGCTTATGAACAATACGGGAACTATTCACGCATTTGATAAGGATCCCTTGCGATTGCAAACTCTCATTCGTCTCACCGGCCGCGCAGGATGTACCAGTTAAGTTTATAAACTACAAAAGTCATCAGCCATAAACTTATTCAGTGTTCTCAGACATCAAAGCAAAACGGACCAGTTTCTTGGACATTGATCCAAAAGATAAAACTTACGCCGAAGTATCAGCCATTCTTTTGGACCCCAGTTGCAGCGGATCTGGTATTACACGTCGTCTGGACCACTTGTTGGTTCAAAGCGCTGCAGGAAAAGAATCATCAACTGTGGTGGTGGAAGAAGACGAAGCTGACGAAAATGGAGGGATTATTAACAGTGAGGCGCGTATCAAGGCTTTGGCTGACTTCCAAGTGGAAGTTTTGATGCATGCATTCAAATTCAAAAAAGTCAACCGAGGTGAGAGACAAAAGGAAGTCCTTGCGCCAATTTTGTATTTCGTTCGCTCACTCGATCTTCTGTAGTCGTTTACTCTACATGCTCAAAACACCGCCTGGAAAACGAAGGAGTAGTTGAGGCCGTATTATCTGCCCAATCTGAATTTCAGCTGGCAAAGAATGTGTTTCCAGAATGGGGCCGTCGAGGTGTTGATGGCATGAAAGAGGTTATCCGGACACTGCCAGAGGAAGATCACTGCATTGGGTTTTTTGTTGCCTTATTTGAGCGAAAGTCGAAAGCATGAAGAGAGCAATAAAACTCGCTGTGAGTGCTAATATTTCGGTGGCAAGAAGTCATCCATTATTGTACTCAATGGGATGGTATTTACTACGACAGAGCCGGGATACTCAGATGGATAAGAACAGCATGAATTGTGTGAGCAAGCAGGTTTATTGCAAAATGATAGTAAGAGCAGATTAAAGCTTGTTGCAACATCAACAGACTGAACATAGTCTTCGAAGGCGGTAGCTTCTTGATTCCGAACCCACTCGCAATGAGCTAGGCGGTTCCCCGGACGATGCCTGTCATGGCCAACGCCAAGGATGACCATAGACTTAGCAATGGGTCTTAAGCTCTGAGAAAAGGAAAAATGATGAGTCAGAGTCGGATCATTACAGGAAAAGCAAGAAGCAGGGGTGGTTTCATGGGAAGGGTCAGTAAAATTTGAAATTAGGTAGCTCAAAGGAGTATGCATCCTTAGAAAGAAGCCCCAAAACGGAGCAGCTTCCTTGAGACAAATGCCGGTATCATCAATCCCCACATAGTGAATAAACAAAGTCGGATCGGGGGGAATGGGATGCAGTTGGTGGTGAAATACTCACTGTTCGTCTTCTTCACTTGGTACTCTTTCAGACAAGCCTCGACGAGGGCAGCGTTCTCGACGACCTCTTCTTCATCGTCAGAGCCAAACAGGTCAAAGCCTTCGTCCTCATCGTTCTTGGCGGCAGCTGGAGCATTCTTGGCAGTGGAGGCCGCACGAGTGGCGGACAGCAGGGCAGTAATCTGCAGAAGCTTTCTTCATACCGTCTGAGTGGCAGAGAATCTGCAGGAAGGGGATGAATAAGGGAGTCAGTCAGTAATAGGATTTTGAATGTGAGGAATGGGGGCAGGAAACATGCAGAAGGTTCAGAAACGCCTTGCGGCTTGGATGTAATCTGTTCCGGGGTCTTAAGCCGGTCATAAACACGGACCAATTTGCTTCATCATGCAAAAGGGAAGAGGAGGAGGACAGGTCAAGAGAGAAACTACACTCACCCTTCGATGTCCGAGTGCTCCTCGAGGAAGTTGTTCAGGTGAACAAGTCAAGCTTTTCGAAGCCCATGTTAAATCTGGATGTCGAAAACAGTTAAAACAGAGGAAGAGGAAGGCAGGATTGGATGGATCGAGGGAGAGAGAGGTGTAGTCTCAGTGATTGTTCACCATTTTTAAGAATCACGGTTAATCATTTGTCTCTATCTACTTTTGTATGTTGTTATAATCTTTGACTGGAGGAGTGCGTGGGAGGGATTTGGGAAAGGGGGCAGAGAGGGAGGCTCACGTTTTTTTGGATGATAAAAAGAGAAGATTCTTCGGCGAATTTTGACACTTTCTGGAACAATGAAAGGGCCCGAGCCGAGTGAAAAACTCGCGATTGCCACTCCCAACATTACGCAGCGCGTAGTAGCAGCAGCATGCTTACTTGCGTACAAGTAGTTGCCTTGTATTTTCTTATTAGCTGGCAGATGTAGTTGATGCACTAAATGGATCAATATATGTTTGTTGATGTGTCCTTTACGCGGCCACAATGCTCACATCATTCCGGCATCCCGACACGGTAACCGCATCTTTCCAAACTGGTGCGTGATCCACCTTGATGCTTGCTCTCAGTTGAAGTCTTTATTTGGTGAATGCTTCAGAGTCCAACGACCGCCCAGAACGAAACCGACCCCAAATCACTTCCATCTTTCCCCCCATCCGATCCATTAAAGAACTTCACCAAGAGCGGAAACTGCATCGGGCTTCCTTGCGCCAGCACTGCTGTGTTCTCGACAATAACATCAACTGCAACAATGGCCCAGTTGTTTCGCTTCTCAACAAGCCCAACTTCAATTTCAGGACCCTTTGTCCCAAACCAGCCTCCACCTCCACTGGCCGCCGTGCTCTTTTTGTCGTCCTCAAATTCGCTGAGTTCATTGTAGGCGTCAAGAGTGAATGCGGGTGCACTGATTCCATCGACACGACACATGCCCATATGAGACTGCTCCGGCGGCACAGTTGCAAGTAAGACACGGATGGGAGTTGCAAGAGGATTGGCAAATCGAATGTTCACTTTGCATCGAGGGACTTCCCCTTCTTTTAAAGGAATCGACGGGGGCGGTTGCGCGATCGTCAGTTTGGGTATGTAGTCCCTGCAAGACAAAAAAGACGCAGTCAGAAGCAGCAGCAGCAGCACAGCAGAACGGGCAAGAAAGAGTCCGCTTACAACGCAGGCATCAAAACCGTGAATTTGGGAATCTGCGCTTTTTGCTCAGGTTTGCATACAAGCGTGTCGCAATCCTTGCAACGCTTTGCACGCTTCGTCCGAAGAAGAATTCGCTGTGGGCGCACGCCCGAGAATACGCGAGGCTGATCTCCGATTTGCCTCATTCGCTGAGACAGAAACGTTGCTGGTAATGTGTGCAATGTTTGAGAGGAGGATATTTTCAGTATTGAATACTATGGGTACCATCGTCAATCGTGAGTTTCTTCATTTTGTCCATCTCGTCGTCCTCGAGAATTCCAGCCACAGATCCATCCATCTTGAACTTTGGCACATAATTCGCAACGGAATTTGTTCCGTTAGGATCCCCATCAAGCGAAGCAAACGATGCCGTTTTGCTTGCCCCAAAAGCGCTCAAGGAAGCCAGGGCTGGGATGTTTGCAAGCAACGACGGTGGGATGGACAAGGAGGTGCTGGATCGAAACAAGTTCGAGCCAGGTCCTGCTGTTGACATGGCCAGTCGCGTAGTTTTCTCGAAATGGGAACGGAGGTTTGCGAACTCTTGCACGTCTTTACGGTCGTCTTCTGCCTTTTGCATTTGCACTGCCGAAGAATAAGAAAACAGGATCGAAGATAAGAAAAGAAACGGTAGGCGTTAAGTGGCAAAAGACGCTTACTTGCAAGTCCAGTGGGCCTATCAAACTGGAGTCCAATTTCGAGCGAGTCCCAGCGACAGACGCCGCAAGAGAGGTAATGCTTGGCATCGGCTGGAGTATCCATTGAAGAGACAACCGTCAGCGTGTTGCAGCAGACTGGGCACTCGAAGCAGTTGCGAGCACATCTAGCAGTGTGTCAGAAAGGGATGTCTTAAATGTGGGCATCAACGGACCTGTTTCTTTCTGCCTTTGTCGACGCCGACGGCACTTCAAACAGGCAGTTCGGACAATAGAAACAGACCACTTCGTCCGACAGACAGGACGGGCATTTGATGCGTCCCTTGCATTCGACGGATGAACAGAAAAGGAGCCGCGCGATTGGATAGCGGCTGGCCGATGGAACGAATCCACTTGACGAGCATGGGCACTAATGTCATTGTTCAGATCAGTCACACTTGTGATCAAGCGGCAGTACTCACTTGTACGAGGACACTCATCAGTTGTTATTTTATCAATATTTTATCGAGATTTATTCACCTCGGATGGCAGAAACAAGCATCAGCGAGGCCGTCAACCTCGCCAACAAAGAGTTCATCAAAGTGGGTGCATGCCTGTTTTGAGACATAGGCTAATCGGCTCCTCATCGCCAGGGCTTCGTGTTTGGCCAGATCATTCTCTGCGTGCTCATCTTTTTCCTCGTCAACGTGTTTCTGTTGCGCAACAGCGATGAAACGAAGGCAGACTTGGCCTCTCGCAAAGCGGCCGGAACTCGGTGGCGGCAGAAGGTGCGCTGGGTCTCTTGTTCCAAGTTGCAGTCCGTTCCACTGATCCATGCCTGACCAACGACCAGAAATTGCAACCGTTGCCAATGCGCCAGCACGCGCTAGAATCCCACGTTCTGTCGAAAATCAACTATCAGGTTCATTCACACCAGCCCGAATCTTGCGATTGGATCAACGTTTTGTTGGCGCAAGTCATTGCAAGGTTTCGATCGGATCCAGCTGTTTCCGCGAATATCGTTCGATTTATTGACATCAAAATGAATGGTTCTGGTGAACCGAGTTCCCGACCAAGTTTCTTGGTAATCATCGTTTCCGAGTTACATGTTCCGTTTTTTTTTTTTTTTTACCTCAACTCGAATCTGCAGGGGCCCATTGCTATAACTGAATTCTCACTTGGCGAAGAATACCCGAAATTGAAAGCCGCTAAGATGCAGTATGCTGAGCAGAGCTCAAATTTGGTATGTTGCGAAATCTTACAAATTCCGAATACCCAATTTGGATGCCCAGAAGTCACTTCAGACTCATTAAACTTGTCACATTGCATGTGCTACAGAGAGCCGAAATTGATTTCGAATTTCACGATCAAATCACGATCGGCGTCGACACCACGATCATCATCAATTGGCCGAAACCCTGCATAGCATCATTACCCGTTTCTCTCGCGCTGTCGATCGTCAAATTTTCTGGCACAGTTCAGTCCTCTTCAATGGCTTTCGGCGGCACGTGCTCTTACTAAATTCTCTTTTTTCAAGTTTGCAATCGAATTTGTCACTCACCCAGACTCGCCTGAAACGTTCATGGCAGTGTCGATTCTGGAAAATTTCGTTCTCGAATTTGAAGTCAAATCGCTGCTCGGACATCGCACAAAAGTGAAAGACTTGCCAAAGTTGGCATCTCTAATAACTCACAAGTTACGGTCTGTCTTTGTGGACGAAATTGTATGGCCGAGTTTCAAGAAAATCCATATTCCTGTACAATTTGATGGCGGTGTTCCGGATTCTCCCACGGTTCCGAACGCAACAGTAGAGTAGCCGCACCTCCTCATGCGTTGTGTTGTGAAAAAATAAAGTGAACTTGAGCTGTTCGTTCTTTTTTTATTTGACATGCGTTTCGTTTACACTGTTTCTCTGCGGACTTCTGATCTACGTTATAACAAAAAGAAAAAAAAGATGAACTAAACAAACAACAACGGGAAAGCGGTAAATGGAAGAAGGAATTTGCAGGGAGAGCAGCAAACAGGGTGAGAGGCTTTACAAACACGTTTTTAGCGATGCCTGGATGCACCGTATATGGATTGCACACGATTGACTTCTGATTTTGCGGATCGGGATACAGAGTTCAAGGGGAATGCTCCACTTTCATCTGTCATTTCTGTTGCAATATGGAGAAGTCAAGGGTTGAAAACTTAGCAACTCAACTTGAATCAAGCACAAAAATAAAAGTGGTTTTACCGTTGGTACCGTACGCCCAACCGTCACCAAAGGATTCTTCTACGAAAACGACATCCCCTACTTCTAGTGCCAGCTCATCGTCCATCTGTGGAACAAATCTCTTCACAGCCTTCACCTTTTTGCCATCCAATTTCTCCACAGCAGGTTGCCCGCGAGGTTGGGACTGCTCTCTCACACGTGAAGCCGAAACTGAAGCCCCCCTCTCACGTCTTTGTCTCCCAGCTGCTTCCTCTGGTTGAACTAATGGAGCAGTTTCTGCTAGAACTGGTGCGGATTTTGCTCCAGGCTTGACCGGGCAGTTGTGCGATGCAGAAGCACTCAACACCATTTTCTCGCCACAGTACTTGCACCGCACTTTGGGTTCCTTGCTGCTATCCGCACGATTAAGGACAGGTGCAGTCGAAATGGCCTTACCACCCTTCAAATTGCTCGCCCCAACACCACCGCTAACTCCACTGCTTTTGGTCGTTTCATCTTCATCCAGCCCACCAGAATCGGGTCTCTTTTTGGCAGATGCAACCGTGTAGACACTATAAACACTCGCTCGACCTTTCAGTTGAGGAACCTCGGCTGGAGCGTTATGTGGACCAGCCACATATTTTTTCGCACCACCACCAGCAGCAGCAGCAGCCGCTGCCACAGAAATAGCACTTGGACCTGGCCGAGGAGTGGTGGGTGAAGGTTGCTTTCTCGAACGATTCGCTGCTTCACCAGCTCTCCCGCCCGCAGGAGAATCGCTTTTGGATGGTTCCAAAGTAGCAGCAGAGGGACTGGCACCGGATTTTGGAGAATCGACATTTTCTCGGCGAGGGGGTCGTCTGGAAGGAGAGGCACCGTTCGGATACCCTGCTCTGTCAGATCCGGTGACATCGGTACGCCCTCCAACCACAGTTACCGCTGCTGCTGCTGCCGTAATTGAACGCCCCTGCGTACTAGGACTCAAAATATCAATCGGTCCTGCAGCCACCACTTTCTTTTTCTCTTCGCGCGGAGGCGGGGTGACGACATTTTGAGTCGAGTTGAATGTATTGGTCGGCACCATTTCTGTTCCTTTCGAATCACCTCGCTTGTATTCGAGAGAATCCGCCCCGTTTCGTCCGGGAGTTGCCGGCATGGATTCATCGTCTCTGTAAGAGTCGTACGGTGATACAGGTATAGTAGTTGGAATGAGGAGCGCGCATGTCACAGCGAATACCTGAGTTTGTGACAAAATTGAGTTGATCATCCAACCACCAAACCATAAAACGTTGAAACTTTACCGAGACGAGTGCATGGACTCCATAGGCAATGGACATAGCGAGAGCTACAATCAGTGGTGCGGCGGATGCCGAATTTGATTTGCTGTCAACTGCTGTTGCCTTTGGGGCAGCGGTAGCAGCCAAAGTTTGAGTTTCCAAACGAATCGTTGCGGTTGCTGTAAGGTCATCTCTTCTGATCAAAGCAGCTGACGAAGAGCTGGTGACAACTGCCAGCGAATCGGTAGGAGAGATAGTCGTCTGAGCCCCAGTAAGAGACGGTACCGATACGGTTGATGTTGTAGTGGTCGCAGGAACAGTCCCTGTTGCTGCAAAAGTGCTCCTGACTGAGTTTGTCGCCAGGGCTGTCGCCGATACAGACACTGAGGGAGACGGTGAGGTCGGGTACAATGCTGCTACGTTTGCCACTCCCATGAATGCGGTGTTCTGGGAGAACCCCGAAATCTGGACCACGTTCAGGACGAGCAACATGTGCACCAGCGCCCAGACAGCCCATAGCACAGCCGCTGCTACAAACTGTGTCAAAGAATGCTATACATCAGCAACTGGATTCACTACCGGCCGATGAACACTCACTCCGAGTAGCAGGGGGCGCCGCCGCCACACTGCGCCAAGTCCGCCGAGGACCATCGTAAGCAGGAACAGGGCACCATTGACACCAGCAGCAGCAAACGCCTGGTCATAGAACTGCATGGCCAACTCTACGATTCCGGCAACCTGTGGCGGTGCAAGGCACGAAGCAAGAAGGGTCAAGCAGGGTTTGATGGACGACCTCAGACGAGGGAGGGACTCACGGCCAGCACGCACAGCAGCCACACAAACATGGGCCGCATCAGACGCTGCCACGGCTCCAGCTGCGTTTGTGTTGTTGGGTCAGCGTAGCCCATTCTTGCTCAAACTAAATTGATCGCGTTATCACGTGTCCAAACGGATAAAAATTTAATTCGCGTACTTTCCAACATTTATTACTGTCAAGCGCTGTCACTTGCGCTTTGCGTGGATCTCGGCCACGATCTTGGACACAACTTTCTGCTTGTACGCGGCCCAGCGCCGGTTCTCGAGATACACATCACTCAGCTGGTTCACAGGGGGCAGGCTGTTGTCCGTGGACACTGCCTCTCCATCCTTCTTGCGAACAGCTGCCCCTCCATCCTCGCTAAACATTTTCCAAGTCTCGCGCGTGGCAAACTTATTGAAATCTACTTTCGACATGACCAGGAACTCAACTCTTTGATTTGAAACAACACTGGCTTTAGACAACACCTTCCCAACACCTCCAGTTCTCGCTGGTGCAGTCGTGTTTGCAGCATCATCCTCTCCATCAAAGTAGTATGCGCCAGGTTTTAGCTGGTGGATTACCAGAAACTTTGTTTCGATTGACTGCTGGCTGCGGTCACTTTGAGAGGGCGCCGATTTAATGGCACGACTTTGCATCACTTGCTTCGCAAGGCCTGCTGATGAGGGCGTTATGGGCTCCAGTTGGAACGTGTTTCGATGCATTCTTGTTTTGAGGAAATGGACGGATTTGATGACGCGGCAAGTTCCTGATCTGTGTCCGAGAAATCACGACGTCAGCGCTACTAAAAGCAAAACGTACAAATAATTACAAACTTGAGTAAAAAGATGCTTTCACAAGCGGCACCCTCTGCTATAATGACTGTTTCTGGAGAGAACGACTTGAACTCGCAGTACAGACCCACTGTTTCAAGGGAACCAGACAACGTTTTGAGGATCGGAAACTTTTCCATAAATTGCAGTTTTTCGCTGGAGACTTTCTGGTTAATGTCTTTGACAATGCGCAAGTAATCGTCTTTTGCAACGAGAAAGAACTCCGTCGTTCGAGTTGTCGCCGCGGTCGCAAGCCTGAGCGACTCATTGAAAAATGCAAGTTCTCCAAAAGATTCTTGGTAGCAAGATACGCGTGAATAGGTGGCGATTGGTTGGTTGGTTCTTCTTTTTTTCAATCTCACCTCCACTGGTCTGAGTTCCAAGCTGAACTCGATACTGCCGGGCATACAGGTCGGGCTTCCGCGCATTTTGATGCAAAGACTCCGTGCTAGCCATTGGCGTTGGGTTTTTAGAAGCAGCCCGAGACCCAGCCAGGATCCTGTCAGCATCCATCTTCTCCTGATCCATCTTGAACATTTCGATTTCGCCGTCCAGAATAACATAGAAAAACATTCCTTTTTGGCTTTCGCCCACAATCATGCGCTCACTGTGCCAGCGCTCATACCGACCAACGGTCAGCAGCTCCTTTTGAATGGACACTGGGTATTTACTGAATGCTTTCATGCTGCTGCTCCATATCTGCATCTCACTAAGATCCAAGTCCGTTCGCGTCTCCGGCGGTTTACGAAACAGAGTGCGCATGTTTGGAGTGAGCCAGCCTTGGAACTGATTTTTGCTGAAAAGGTGACCCACGGAGAAATCGACGGCACTGACAATGTTTCGGTTTTTAGAACTGCTCGTGATGGCAACAGACTCTTCAAAATTGGCGTCGGGGTCGTATTCCCAACCCCACCTGGTTACAAATACCAATGAGATCATATGCTGACTAAAGCTTATACAAAGAACTCACTGCACAGGGTTCTTTAAAATCTTGGAAAGGTATTTCGTAAAATGGGATGCAAGCGCAACAAGTCGAAACATCCTTCGCAACCTGAAAAACATTTCACTCTTGCCATAACTGTGATCCACCGCAACATCGGTTATGAAGGTCGATCCCAGGTACGACCTCATCGATGTACTTCTCGCAAGAGACCCGTAGCTTGAAGCACGGCGGTCGAGCAAGCATTGCTCAGAGGCCAATAGTCGTGGTGACCGGCATTGCAGATTCATTGTGGAACCATCGCCCGGGTTTTCAGAAAGGCCTGCCATTTCGACTTTGATTTTAGAATCTTCCACATTGATGACCGAGCACCGGTTGGATGCGGAAAAAAAGGAGCTAATCACAGAGCCTTGACGTGACCCGTCCAATTTAATTGTCAGATTGAAGGTTGATTCAGGTCCCGCGCAGGCACTTTTGATGCAAGCGACGACGGAAGACGAGCGGTCTCTTGCTGCAGTGCTGTTGTTGCTGTTGTTGGCGGGAACGAAGGCTTCTGAAATAGGCGCCATTGACCGCTTCTGCGCTGCTTCCAACGCGTTCGATTTTGTGATGCTTTGCTTTTGCTTTTCTTCCAACAGCGCTGCACGCGTTTTTTGGATCATGACGGAGCCATCACGGTTCTTGATGAGATCATAAACAACGCTGCGCAATTTGTCCCCATTTGTAGTAGACTTTGCCACGTAATACTCCTTTGAATCGCGTGTCTCGACTTGTTTTGGCGCCGTGTTGGTTTGATGAAAGGTACGATCAAATGACTTTAGCGCCAACTGATTCCGTTTCTGGTTTCGCAAAGCTGCTGGTGGACTCAGCTTCGGGACATGAACTGCGACTGATGTTTGCGGTTTTGATGAGTGCGTATTGATTTCGTTGGTCGTCTTGTTGGAGGGTCGGCTCGCGCGGTTGTTTGTGGTTGCAGATCGAACGAGCCTTGCGCGCACGGGCACTGATTCGGCATCACGACACCGGTGATCCAATGAGCCTTTTGTATTTCCAGAAGATTTAACTCTGGCCCGAATATCCGGCAGCAGCGTTGGCGCGGCACTTTGCATCATGAAAATCTCGCTTCCTCATTAAAAATCTCCTCCTACAAACATTGGAATGGATGAGGAGCTTGCAATTCTATCTGAACACATTGTCTGAGAATTTGTAGCACATAGGTGATAGTTGCTTGTGTCAGCTGAGGCAATAAAAAAATGTCCGCCAACCCGGGTTCGAACCGGGGACCTCCTGATTTCAGCGAGACGTTACAGTCAGATGCTCTTCCAACTGAGCTATTAGCGGTTATATTTCAGATACGGAATAGGTCAACTGGTTGAACTGGCTACTTGACTATTCAAGACTTGGAGTTTTTGACTGCGATGAGCAGGAGAGTAATAA
>QEAP01000354.1:0-26971 GCA_006535975.1 Chytriomyces confervae | reverse complement strand
CCGGGATGCTCGTGCTCCGCCTCCACGTGTCCAAGAACGCAGCGATCATCGTGACGATCGACGCAGTGCAAACGTTGCTGTTGTTGAGGCAAAGATTGTTGAGAAGGACTCCCGCCCCTCTGTACTACCTGTCAAGGATTCTCCTCGGAGAAGTGGGCGTGATGATGCTTTCCGTTCTGGTGAGGAGACAAAGAGGGGAGAGGCCGTGCGTATTAGTGAAAAGAAGGATGATACAAGGAGGGTTGATGAAGAGGCAAAGAGAGGAGAGTCTGCACGTCCTAGCGAAAAGAAGGAAGATAGCAGGAGAGCCGATGAAGAACCCAAGCGAGACGAAG
This sequence comes from Chytriomyces confervae, assembly GCA_006535975.1. Taxonomy (NCBI): domain Eukaryota; kingdom Fungi; phylum Chytridiomycota; class Chytridiomycetes; order Chytridiales; family Chytriomycetaceae; genus Chytriomyces; species Chytriomyces confervae. Next base: position 26,636 of record QEAP01000354.1, on the reverse strand, counting down.
GTAAAAAGGAGGACTTAAAGAAGGAGGAACCAAGGCGTGAGGAAGCAAAGCGCGACGATACCAAGCGTGATGAAGTCAAACGAGAAGAAGTCAAACGAGATGACACTAAACGCGACGATTCAAAGCGCACAGACAGATATGACAAGGATCGAAGAGGAGACAGGGACGAGCGACGTCAAGATGGAAGAGACGACAAAAGAATGGATCGGGACCGTGACAGAGACCGTGATGACTCACGGCGCAAGGAAAGAGGCAGAGATAGGGTCCGTACCGAAGAAAGCAGTTCTATCGCAACTCCACCTAAGCTTGCCAGCACTTCTGTGAATGCCCCTATCGACGCACCGGCGGCAGTTGTTGAAAAGAAGGCAACAGATGATATACATCTTCGGCAGTTGCGCGAAAAACTCAAGCAAAGCAAGAACGCGGCGCATTCAACTGATGGGGAGCCGAACCCAATTCCGGGTCTCCCTCCGCGTCCATCTATTTCTCTCGTTGAACGCCGCCCAGAAGGACCCGAGAAGGCACCTCCTCCCCCTCCGGCGCCAACTTCGCATACCGCCAATGTTCCGCGGGCCGACGCCCCAAAATCTGATACCCAACAGAAAACAGCTCCAAACGCGGATTCTCCGGCAGAAAGACCGCGTCTTTCCATCATTGAACGTCTCGGGAAGCGGTCAGAGTCATCCACTTCGACTCCAGTCTCTACGCCAGAAAACGATCGCTCCGTTGGAAAAGAACGGGACGAAGGTGTATCACCCAAAGATCGCGGCACTGCCGATGTCGACAGATCTCGCGACCGTTCAGACAAAGGAAGAGATGGCAGAGACCGCGGTGATCGAAGGGAGCGCAAGAATCGTGAAAAGGTCACATGTTTTTTTTTTGTTACTTTTGGTTCAAAATCGTCAACTTCTTCCTTTTCGAAAACAGGACGACACTGAACAACGAAAGCGTGATCGCGAACAATCAAATTCAGAACGAGAACCGAAGCGACCTAAAATGGATGAGGTTGAAGGGCTATCTTCGAGACCCGATCGAAAGAGACAGTCTGACGATGCAGCGGCCGCGCCTGTCGGACATGCAACTGGCGATCAAAAATTTGACCCTAAAGCTGCATCAATAGGTGGTGCTCAAAGTGCAAGCTCAACCGCCATTGTGACTGATGCTGGCACTGTCGACACACCTGCAACAGCTGACAACACCACTAAACGTTTCAAGATTGATCGCTCCTCACTTGAAAATAATGCCAGTTCGCAGGAATCTGTTGCTCCGCCGAGCATTGCAGAAAGACTCGGCGATCCTAGTCGTCAAGATGTCCGAGAGGGTGGTGGCGAAATGGGCAGAGGCAGGAATGGTGATGGTCGTGGAGGACGCGGTCGAGATGATCAGAGCAATAACAGCGGAGGTTATGGCGGGCGTAACGGGGGCGGTCACAGACGACATGATAACCGGAATCGCGACGGTGGGGGCAACAACAGAGATGGGAACGGGAACAGAGACGGTAGAAATGACAGAAATGATCGTAAGTACCGTTAAGTCTAATGAGTTTGAAATAAAAGCTGCAAATGCTCCATGCATTGTGTTTCTGAAGTTTTATTGTCAATAAGCTCTATCAACACTACAAATGGTTCCGTTAAACCAAAAGCACTGCATTGATACAACCGTCATTTTCTGGGTTATTCGTGACTTGGGCGTATTTTCCCCACACAACTTTTCCGCTCTGCGTGACCAACCCAAGTTCTGAAACATTGACTTCAACGACGGTTCCTTTAGTAATGACTCCAAGCTGAGTGTACATGGGACTGCTTGGGTTCTTTTTGACTCCAAGAATTGGGAGACAGAATGTGGCGCCAAGTTCCGGGTGGGTAACATGTGCTTTTTTGTAACGAAGGGCCATCGGCCTGATGAAACGCTCGTACTTGGGAGGCTTTCTCGTGAAACCTTCGCCAACAAAGGTAGCTTTTGTGATCATTCGTTTCCACTCCTTGCCTGGTGACGAGAGTTTAGCAAGATGACAGGGTGTTGTCAAGACAAAACGAATGACTCACTCTTCCTCTTTCCAGATTTGACAACCCGGAACACTTCTGCTTCATCCATACCCTTCACTTTGGGAATGGGCACGTCCCACTTGCCCGCCTTCTCCTTTCTCTTTTGCTTGATCATGTTTGACAACACTTTTGCCCGAGACTGGTTCTCACGGTCGAGCAGATACGTTGGAACTGCACCTTCTGAGACAGGTTCCTCTCCCGTTTTCTGCTTGTTATTGCGTTCATCGTGCATCTTGATACTGAACGAAGTGTGCTTGAGTTGAGCAAACGGAATGATGGCGGGCAAATTCAAGTTGTGCAAACTCACGTCTTCTTCATCTGAATCTTCTCGTTGTGTCTCTTCTTGTTGTGCAGCTTTGCCTTGAAACCGCGCAGTTTCTGAGCCATCTCTGAGGACTTGTGGGCCTCACGAGCCTCTCGCTTACGCCTGGTGGATACTGTCAGCACAGGGCATTGCAGCCGTGAAGAAGGAGAGGCACTCACTTGCGGTCATCGTGGTCGAAGCGGCGTCCGTGCTTCTTGATGGACTCGTCGATATATTCGTTCTGGGGCATCTTTTGTTGGCTGAAAAAATAAAAAGATTTTGGACGTTTTTATTGCCAGCTTTTCACAACGACTCCCAGGCACGCACAGACAGTTTGCGATGGGCAGGTTTGTCTTCTTGGACTTCTTCGAGAAGCTGCTCTTCGATTTCAGCCGCGTCGAGAAGTGTCGCGTCAGAATCTGCGGAAACTACGGCTGCTCTGACCCCCGTTGCTACGGGTTCTTCATCCACAACTTCAACGATAGCCACTCTCCTGTGCTGCTCCTGAATCAGTGTTCTTACGCCAGGGACAACATCTTCGATTTCCTCCTCCGCTTCCGATGTTTCAGCCGTCTTAAACAATCCTGCGGATGGTCGCGTTTCGGCATCAAAGTCTGAAATGACAATCGCTGGCACAGAACAATTTGAGGCAAGATCATTCGTTTCGTTCTCATCAATATCGACAGAAATGTCGGCTGAATCTTCGAGCAAGTCTGTTTCGGCTTCCGTGATTTCCTCAATTCGCGATTTTTTGGCTTCGATGCCTGCTGCGGTGCATTCTTTCACTTCTTCGAGCAAAGGAACTTCGTCGTCATCCTCAATTTCTTCGATACGCGGCGTAGGCTGAGCAGGCATGTCCTCCAGCAAACCATTTTCAGCCATTGTGACCGCCTCAATGCGCGAAATTTGTCTGGGCTCCATATTCAACATGATATCTCCCTCCAGTTGAGCTTGCGGCGCATCTTCAATTTTGGACAGCATTTCATCGCGGAATTTGGCGAGTTTCGGTTCAAATTCAGGCTCCTTGTCTGGACCGTATGTTTGTAATCTTCTAGCGCGGGCTTCTTCTTGCAGCTGCTTCAAGGCTGAGAAATTGGGTTATGAGTTAGTAAAAAACACATATGGTCTTGGGGATGAGAGATTTCCTACCTTCAAAGTTCCGATCATGCTCGCGGCGCTCTTCGTCTTTTTGGCGTTGACGCTCCTCGCGCTCAGCTTCCAAGCCTCCAATGGCCCTGGTTGTTTTGTTTTTGTTTGGTCAATGGAGAGTTGGAGGTATCCTATACCGAATCTTCTCACCATGCCTCTGTCGCGAGCCGCTCCTTGTCAAACACTGGGCGATCATCGAGGTATGTCAGTTTCTTGATCCGCGAAACCATGCTTCGCCTGTAGTTTTGAATCTTTGAAATGACTGGGTTCGACATCAAATTCAGTACCGACTGGCCAAGATTCAAAGTTAAGTGATAATTATCCAGAAGCGCAAGGGAGACTTCTCACCAACTCTGGCATCTGTTCAAACACCTCCACAACCCCGACATCCTCAATATGATTGAACGAAAGATCCAGAATCGAAAGAAATGGGCATTCGCGCAAATGGGCCAGATCCTCCGCTGTCTTCAAGTAGTTGTGGTCAATTTGCAAGGTGCGCAACTTGTGCAGATTCGAGAGCCCTTGAATGCGCTTGATGAGGTTGTTGCCGACATTGAGCGTGTCCAGGTTCACGAGCGCGTCCAAGTTTTCAATGGTTTCGATGCAGTTTTGATGCAGAAACCTGTTTGTTGACTTGGATCAGCGGACCGTTGAAATTCAATAAAAAAACAAAACAAAAGATAAACGTGCACGTACAAGCAGCGCAGTTCAATCAGCGTGTCCAAGTTTTTGATGGCGCTGAGTCCGTTTCCTTCGAGCCAAAGAGACCGAAGGCCCGTGTAGCCTTCGAGGTTCTCAATGTCCGCAAAGCCTGTTGTTGAAGACTTGTCAGCTGATGCACAGCATGGCATACAACCAAGGTTACCTTTGAAGTGGAGGTAGATCTTGTCGTTCAGAGAAGCTGTGGAGTACGCGTTTTGTTCGAGACACAGCTGTTTGAGGTACTTTGGCGTCATTTTTGTGTTTCTGTGCTTCTGGGTCTGAGTATGCCGTTGCAGTGAATGAGTGGGTGAGATGATCGCTGTTTACCCTTTGTCATCGACTTCTCGAGCGTCGCGTCCAAAGAATCTGCGAGGTGGTCGAGCGAGCATTTTTTGTTTTGTTGTTTGTCAACGCGCTCTGATTTCTTTCAAACTGAGCCGAAAAACAGAGGAAAAGAAATGAGAAAGAAAATAGAAGAAAAAAGAGAAAAGAAGGAAAGAAATGAAATAAGAGGATAATGATCTCCATTCGAAATCCAGTCAAGAAATGAAGGCCGTCGTTCTTGCCGAGCCATTCCGCGTCGAAGTCCGCAATGTCGCCGCACCTTCTGCCGAGGACCTGGCACCAGGCGAAGCCATCGTAAAGGTGGCTCTGGCGGGGTAAACCCAACGCTGATGTATACCTTTGAAGCAAGGCTAACGCACAGAATAACTTAGCCTCTGCGGATCTGATCTGCATGTTTACCGCGGCAATGAACCAGTTCCACCTGGCGTAGTGACAATGGGGCATGAATTTGTAGGAACAGTCGTTGCCTATCGAGACATCAACGGCAAGGACACAAGCAGCACAATAAGGATCGGATCCGTTGTTGTGGCTCCATTCACGACATCTTGTCTCCGCTGCGTTGCCTGTCAACGAGGATTCACGTCTCGCTGCGAAAAGTCACAGCTGTTTGGCAGTGTTTCTCTCAGCGGCGGCCAAGCCGAGTTTGTGACTGTTCCAAACGCAGAAGGCACCCTTCTCTGCGTCGACACGCTTCATGTTGAATCACTGCACTCGGCTCTTCTTTGCGCTGACATCTTGCCGACGGGCTTCTACGCCGTGCTGCAAGCTCTGACTCACAATAACCTGTATGGTGTCCTCAGGGCCGTCAGTCTGGAGAACTCAATCTGGAGTCCACAACGTGCGCTCAATGAAGCGCCACCAGTTCCAGCTCTGGAAGTTCCTGTCTTATGTATCGCGGTGGTGGGACTTGGCCCTGTTGGAACATGTGCGCTTGTCTCGCTGCTGGATATCCTGCTGAACCCAACTGCCGCACCACTGCGTCTGTCGAATAACTCACTTGTGGAAACGCGACGTATCCGTATCCTAATGATTGATGGAGTGAAGGAGCGAAGAGATGCAGCTGTGGGAATCGTTGACTGTATCAGGAAGACTGAAGGACCCGCATTTTTTAAGAATGCAGAGTTCTTGGCGATGGACATTGACGAGGCGCGTGCATGGAGTGTGGCTCAGAGTGACAATAATCGGGCGGATGCTGTTATTGAGGTACCCAAGATGTCCTGTATCAAATGCGAAAGAAACTAAACCTCCAAAACAGGCCGTGGGAGCAAATGAAGCCGTCTTGCTAGCATATGGACTTTTGCGATCTTTCGGAGTTCTCTCAAGTGTGGGTGTCCACACTGCTCCAACGTTCCCACTCACGGGGGACGACTTTTACAACAAGAACGTCGCGCTGAGTTTTGGGCGCTGCCCAGTTCGCGGTATCCTGCCACTGGTGCTTGAAACTCTCGGACGCAGACAGGACATTTTCGCAAAGATTTCCAGCCAAGAATCGGATGGAATTGGTTTGATTGATCGGATTGTGGATGTGAGTGAGGCCACAGAGATGTACAAGCTGTTTAACGATCGTAAAGTTGGAAAGGTTCTGTTTCAATTTTGAGAAGCGACGATGGCAAATAAATGCTGACTATTTCGCGAAGGGGCGGTCAACGTGTTTTATGGAGTAATCTTTGGTTGCTGCGAATGCTCCAAAATTGTGACGGAAAAGTTTTTCAGCGCCAATGTTCGCCCAACAGCGGATGCAACAACCAGCAACAGCAACAGTGACACGGAACAATTCAAAATCAGATAGTGATGAAGGCGTTGGGCCAATGCCCATCCCACAAGAATACGCGGATGCTGTGGTGAGTTCTTCTCACCCTACACAGAACGTGCATCACCTCCCAACCATCTAACAACCCAAATAACTGCAGAACGAAATGGAACTCGCTCGAACACGTCAAGAAATTGAATCTCGCATCGAGAATCAACGAAAAGCCGACGAAGACGCAGCTGGAACGCCTGACGGCGTTGCAGTCAGAGGGGACTGGATGTTGGTGCCGCCAGAAGTGAAGAAACTGACGTCGATTTGTGAGTGTTTTTGGAGCTAGTTGTGAAAACCCCTGTTGCTCATAAGACTTCTCGCTCAGTCGCCACGGAAATGAAGAACAGACAGTTTCAGAGGGCCACAACAAAGGAAGAAACAGTCGATCAGTCGGGATGGACAAAGCTGCCTGGGGAAAAGAGTTCGGACTCATTAAGTCGACCTTCGAAGCGGAAGCTGGAGGTGCCGATTCCAAAGGCTCCTCAGATGGATCCATCCACACAGGCAGCAATCGACAGCTGCGTAAGTTCATTTTTTTGCCTGCATCTGTGTGCATATTTAAATAATTGACCCTTTGTTAGAACAAGGCAAACAGGCCCAAAACTCTTATGGAAATGCATACCACCGAGTATGGGCAAAGCAGCAAATTTGCAGACAACGATGCTAGCGCAAGAAAGTTTGATCGTGACCGCGATCTGAGTTCTCGGCGCACCGATTCAATAGCGCGTCGCGGTTTGGTTGATGGTGCCAAAAACTTGTCGAGCAGATTTTCTGGAGGCGGAAAGTGAACACCAGGCCCTTTTCTTTAAGCGGCATCTCTAGTCGAAAACTGCAGGTTGAAGTATCATACCTATGCATTTGGAGGTTTCTGGGTGCATAAATAAAACGACTAATATCCATACAGTAAATACCGTACACAGCAACTTTTATTTTGCCAGTCTCTCTAAACACTCGTGCATAATTTCGTTCAACGAGTACAGTTTTGGGATTGCAAATCCAGGATCCAAAATCCGTACACCATTCACAGTTATGCTTTCGACTTCGAGCTGTTTCTCCTCTCCCACTTTCGCATTCGTTTCTTCACAAACTTTCGCATGTTGATTCGCTACAATGCGTTCATGCAAAGATACATGCTGTCTCTGAAGCTCATCCAATCTACGATCCCAATTCTCATCAGCCCTTCGAACAACAGCAGCATTCGGATTCACAATCCCAGAATTCCCTGACAACACTTCCTCGCTCCACAAATCGCTCTGCGAAAATTCTACCTCCGTTTCCACCTGCGTTGTCGCATCGGAACCCCCGCTTTGTCCAGTCGACCTTACACACCCAGACATTGCAATTTCGCTCCACCCGGAGTGAGGATGATCGTCCTCTTCACCTTCGTTTTCAACGTGGTTGTCTGTTTCCATGGTATCTTCGTCGTCTGCACGTGTGGGGATGCTTTTGGTGGGGGTATCTTGATGATTCTTTTGAGATTCATATTCAGCTTCTGCGTCCCACTCATGACCAACTTCAACCAGCGGCTGGGAAGACCGAAGTGGACTCAATTGCGGAGAAGAATCTTGGCGCAAAGACAAATCTTGTTGAGATTCAAATTGGACTTCCATGTCATCTTCATCGTCTTCATCAGCGATTACTGGAGCAGTGCAACCCAAATCCATCGGATAGAGAGCATCCGATTCGAACGCGTGTTCCTGCGTTTGCAGCAGTACGCTGATGGTGTTCCTCTTAACTTTCGGAGTTGACTTTGTGCTCGATGTGGGCGATGATTCGTTCGGATTCGCTGATCGTTTCTCAAAATCGAGTATCTCAGCAGGCGGGGAATGAATTGGAGTTGTGGTGGTATGAGATAAATTTTCTTTCAATTGAATATGCAATTCTTGAGCATTGGATCGCGATGATTTTGAAGGTGAAGCTGCCGGCGCTACACGCGAATTAGCGCGAGATATGCGAACAGCGAATATCGGAGATGGATCTGAAGCTGGTACTGAGTCTGGGATTGTTTCTTGAAGAGATTTGAAGTTTTTGATGAGCGGAGTTGCCATCGTTGCGGGTGCTGATGGATTTGGACGTATCATTTTGATTTGGGGGTAGTCCGATTCGTCTTCGGAATCTTCCACGATTTTACGCTTTGAACGAGTTGATGCAGGAACTGGGCTTGGGGAGAAACATTGGGTCGCCATTTGTAACGATTGTGATGGGGTATTACTACGAGGGCTGAAAATCTCGGCATTCGATTGCTTGTTTCATGAACGTGGTAACGATTGGATGAGTACCATATACCCCGAATAAATAGCAGAGATCCAAGAATACCTTTGGTTCGGCGGTGGCATTGTTCGCCTCTTCTTCGCCCTCATTTTCATCCACAGATTCTTCCAACGCCTGAGAGTAAAATTCAGCTTCTTCAATCTCAGGCTCATTATCGATCGCTTTTGGCTCCTCGATATGATCCTTTTTTTTAAAAAAAAAATTTTTAAGACATTAGTGGCAAGCATGGGAATTTCGAAAGGCCAACTAATTTGAAACCTGTTCAGCCACGAAAGATTTCACTGGAAACTCAAGATGCACATAGATATCCACGTCTGAGTTGTTTGCATTTCGCGATTCACTCTCTGGTGCCGCTGCACTGTCCGCAGCTTGTTTCGATGTTCCAAAACCCAGTAAATTCGCATGCGTCCCATCTTCGGGAGAATTTTCGAAGCATTGAGTAGACATTCGCAAAACGCGCGGATCATCCATATCCGCTTGCGTAAGAAAAGAGCCTGCCGCATCAGAGAAATCGCTCGCTGGAACAGCGTTTGTCAAAATACTCGAGACTTTCGGTTCGATTGACTCGGTAGCGCCATTTTTTGATGCAGTATCTGCTGTTTCCACTGCATCATCATCCTCTGAATCATCTGCAACAATTTCGTACGCAGCCTCGTTTTGATCGTCATCTTCCACTTCTTCCCCCTTTTCGAGTTCAGCTTGCCCGGTTCCTTTGTTCTCGAACGCAACTTCTCCACCATTTTCAGCGCTCAATTCCTCATCAATCAGTTGCGCGAATTTGGCGATATCGTTTTGAAGTAAATCAAGTGCGGTGGTTGCTTCTTTCGAAGCATTGGATACGTATGCTGTTGATCCTTGGGGTAGCGTCACATATGCAATGGGTTCAACAGCATCAGGAATGAGCATATGAGTTTTGAGGATTTGATCGGCAGGGATTCTGCATTGGTCATCCCGCAATTCAAAATCCTGGAAAAGAAAAAAACAAACACGACGACCAGACGTTTAGCCCGATACGAAAAGAAGCCATGAATAATCCAACGCGTGTAACATACCCCCCAACCAACATGTCTCCCCGCCGTCCAAAGCTTCACTTCATCTCTCTTATTCCCACGAATGAACGAAAGGCCATCCAATTGATCTGGATCTTCCTCCAGATGCACACACGCCCGATTATCCAACTCCAACATTGGAGCAACGCGTTTCAAAAAGTCTTCGTCTTTTGAAATGAGCTTCGGAGTGTTGATCGTGTGGTTATCCTCCGCACCCGCATACGAAGCCGTCTGGATAATGAGATGGTACACGAGTCGACTCTTTTGGATCGTGTATGTGAAAGCGGCGAGTGAGATGGTTACGATGGCGCCGCGTTTCTGCGTGAAGTGGATTCCTGCGTGCCTGAGCTTCGTTTTTTTTAGAGGGATGTGTCGATGAGTCATGGTGAGTAGTTCTCAACTCTTCCATTTTCGCAACGGTTTCTGGAGCAAACATTGCGTTGATGGTGTGTTTGCCGTCTGAGATGAGTACGTTGAAACGGCCATCTGAAATGCACCTTGGAGCCTGTTGAGCGCATCACGAGAGAGACGGATGATGAGAGAGAAGATAGAGAAACAAATGCACTACACTCACAGTCATAAGCTGCACTCGCCGACACTTTGCTGGTGTTTGCTGGAGGAGCACCTGTTTGTTGTCCAGCGCACCGTCTTCTTCTTCTCCCTTCTCGTTCTCCCTCCTTCGAAGAACGGCGGCTGCCTTTTCCTCGTTACGTTTCCGAGTCGCGTCAACGCATTCGAGCAGTGACTCTTTGATCCACGCTTTGCGCAACAGTGCTGCCATTTATTTTATTAAAAAACCAATACTATTGAATATTCCCCTATTCATCTCCTTCACCCTCCCCTTCTTCTTCTCCCATCAACGGCGGGAACCCGGCCCACTCCTCACCCACACGGCTTTTTTCCAGCCGGCGGTAGCACATGAGAAACTTTGTTCCACCGTTGCGTTCCACCTTCTTGGCTTCTTCAGTGCCATTGCACACAGCATCCACGCATGCTGCATCAGCTTCAAGTTCAGATTCTGTCAGTCGGGCAAAGAGTGGATGCGCGTCCAAATGTTTCACCATCCATTCGTGTAGATCGCGGACATCTGAAATTCAAGTGTCATTGAATTTTCGGACATGATAAACCAGACCCCAAAAGTATTTTGTGTATACCTGTCACGGTGTATATAATGCCTCCGGGTTTCAAAATGAAGGCGTACTCTGCAAGAAGTTGGGGAGTAATGATTCTCGCCTTGTGCTTCTTTTTCTTGAAATGGGGATCTGGGAACAGGAAAAAGAGCTTTTCCAACTGACATGTTGTTTTCATTTCAGCCTCACAGTTTCCATTTCTTGTCAATTATAATGGCGCTCGTTACCTGTCCCTTTTCGAAAAAGTTTGGCAAAAACTTCATGGCGTTCATGCGCATCACGCTAATGTTTTGGTAACTGCCGCTCTCGTCCACCTTCTTTTCCTTGTTTTGCGCCCGGAGCGCAAGGATTCGTTGCAGTACGTATTCTTGAACTTTCGGACGGATTTCCATGCCCAAAATAAGTTTGCTCGGAAACAAGGGCGACAGTGATGTCAACAGACCACCGTACCCGCATCCTAATTCGTCCGAAATAAATGTGGTGAGCTCAAACCTACATGGAAGGAAGAGCAACTCTCTTACCAACATCCACAAACTCAACCACCCGTTTCTGTTCAGGGGTTTTCGAATACAAAGCAGGATAGCATTCGTTTGCACTCCAATCAAACGCATCCGGTTTGACTGGATAAGTTAAATTGTGGTCCACAAATGGATTCGCATGTGCGCGTTGACGGAAAAACTTTTTTTGCGGGAGTTGCGGGTCATCGCCAGCAGCTTCTTCCATCGCCCTCTTTTTTGCAGCGCTAATAGATTCTTCGAAGTGAGTTGAAAGCAACCTCACACAAAGTAAGTACACACCTCTCTCGGTTCCTGACAAGCTGATCCCGCGCACGGACAATATTTTTGACGTGATCAAATGCAAAGTCCGAGTACTGATACTCCTTCCCTTCCACGAAATCAAGCACATGCGTTGTATCGGTTGCGTTTGCTAGAATAGAGTTTTCGCTCTTCGAAATATTGCGCGGAAGCCCGTTCCCATCCAGTTTGAACAACTCTTGATTCCGCATGAAAGCATCAAACTCGCTCTGAGAAAACTCGCCAATAAACGCATCAAACACGTGCTTGTATTTTGAATACAGGAAATCCACGATTCGAATGTCGACCCAGTACGCGTTCCCGCATGCATCGTCGGAGCCGTGAACAATAGGCAACGTCGGAGCATCCTTCTCAATGACCACGGAGAATTGGGCAGCGACTGTAGGAACATAGTTGTTTGCATGGGCCCAGCGAATGTCGCGCCAGTTGTTGCATTCGGAGCCGCAGTAATGCACATCATCCTTTTTGATTGTCCAGTTTTCGCCGACCTGAAGAAAAAAAATCGAAAAGGAGAAAAAAATGGACTGAGCATTTGCTGTGCTTGAATTGGAGCAAGGAAAGGATGTGCACCAGCTTCGAGCATTCTTCGTGCAGTTCGCGGATGGCTGTTGCTTTGAAATCGGGCGAGCCGTCGTGGAAAACGTCTTTGGCAAAGTTGAAGAAGCCGCCAGGAGTGGCCAGTGTGCCCTTGTACTGGAAGGATGAGGTATCGAGGGGCGCGGCTGGGCCGTGATTCCCGTTGGAGGCAGGTGAGTGAGGACAGCGGAAGACCATCAGAACGTGTGAGAGCGAAGCTGAGAATACAATGGCATCGGCAGCGACTGTCACAAAGACCTGTGCTTGAAAGTGTCAGATTCGATGTGTGCTCTTGGTTCATTCAGTCGCACCTCTCCCTCTGCCTCGCCAATCTTGCTGTCGACGCCAGTCACGGCGACAAACTCTGACGACGTCACTCGAAAGTAACCGAATCTCGGATTGAGAGAGCCGCTGTTCTTGAGCGACGCAAGCTGCTTCTGGGCCGCGTGCGCAACACCGTTCGCGATTCGACTCATTTTAAGCAGAACTAAATCGTAAATATTTCTCAAGGATTTATATTTGCTGTTTATTTAAATTACAAGGGTTTCGCTTATTTGGAAGACTGGTACTTGGTCACTGCCTTGGTGCCCTCAGACACGGCGTGCTTTGCCAGCTCGCCAGGCAAGATCAGTCGGACACTGGTCTGGATCTCGCGCGATGAGATTGTGCTGCGTTTGTTGTACGCCGCCAGCTTGGAGGCCTCGCCGGCAATGCGCTCAAAGATGTCGTTCACAAACGAGTTCATGATGCTCATGGCCTTGTTGGAGATTCCAGTCTCTGGGTGCACCTGCTTCAGCACCTTGTAGATGTATGACGAGTACGTCTCCTTTCGCGTCTTCTTGGACTTTTTGCCGACGCCGCCCTCCTTGGTCTTCTTGGCTGCGGTCTTGGCGGGTGCTTTGCCTGCTGGCTTCTTCTCTGCTGGTGCTTTTCCTCCTTCCTTTGGTGGCATTGTGTGTGTGTGGATGTGCTGGTTGGTGGTTTGTTGCCGTGGACAGTGTCCCCCTTTTATGCGTTTTGTCTCTCCGTCCTTGTCAAGAAAATCCAAACGCATGCATCTGATTGGTCCATTTCACTTGACGCAAAATCCAGTCAACAAAAACAAAATGCATAAATAGGCCCCACCAACACAACCACCCACATCCCAACAACTACCCCTTCAGCTACTCTCTCTCCAACAAACAAAAGCAATGGCTGGTGGTAAAGGAAAATCTTCTGGAAAGGCCAAAGGCGGCGCCAAGTCCCGCTCCTCCCGCGCTGGACTCCAGTTCCCCGTCGGTCGTATCCACCGTCTCCTGCGTAAGGGAAACTACGCCCAACGTGTCGGTGCCGGTGCCCCAGTCTACTTGGCCGCCGTGCTTGAATACCTCGGTGCCGAAATTCTGGAACTCGCCGGAAACGCTGCACGAGACAACAAGAAGACTCGTATCATTCCCCGTCACTTGCAGCTCGCCATTCGTAACGATGAGGAGCTGAACAAGTTGCTTGGATCCGTCACGATTGCGCAGGGTGGTGTGTTGCCAAACATTCAGCCGTCGCTGTTACCAAAGAAGTCGGAACTTGAGGCGATGGGCGGAAAGATGGATTAGAGAAAAGTACTTGCTCCTGTTTATATATATTGGGAATAAAACTTCCGTTTTTCTTGTATCTTCATCGCATGCGTTGTTTATTGTTTTCTAAATTCGTCCTAAAATCATGTGGACCCTTTCCCGCTGGACCTGAGACAGGGATGGTACAGCGTCCCTCATAATCCCGATAAACTCATGTTTCGCTGGTTGAATACACGCAAGCACCTTCACCGTCGCATCTGCGCACAACTGTCTCCAGAGAATCAGCAGAAACGGATACATTCTCACCTCACAAAATACAACACCCACCTTGAACAATTCATAATTCTCGCTACTCTGCTTCAAAGCCATCAGTAAACCCGCACTGCAAAGACTCGGCAACGACTTGACAAGCAAACTATCAACATCTTCAGATTGTGACACAACGCCATGTCCCGCGATCGAAACAATCACAGTGCATAGTCCGATATACGAGTCGAGAGTTTTGAAAGTGTCCTAGTGGTTAAAAATGAAAGTGTCAGCACATCAAACGTTCAAATCCCATAAATTCAAGCACACATTAAATACCTGAAGGGCCTCAAACGCGTCAAACACGAACCGCAACGCATCCAAAGAATTCGACATATGCTGCAACAACGCACGAGCAGACATTTGCGCAAGATACACTCGCCTTTGAATAAACTCCACTTCCCTCGTTTTCACAGCTTCACATTTTTCAAGCAAATCACCGCTCATGTCTTCCGACACTGCATCAACCAGGTCTGCATATGACAGAAAATTGCTTTGCTTGTCAATCAAGGCAGCCGCTGATGATGTCATGCCAATGATTCCGACAGTGAAAATGAGTCCATAAAATGCGTCCCAGTCTAATCGAGTCGCGGCATGGTTTTGACGTTCGATTGTAATCTCAAGTGCTCTTGATGAAATTGTGATTTCCATGGCAGGATCTATTTTGATTGAAATAAGTGACTAATACATCTGGCCCTGTTTGAATGAGCGAGACTTACACGTCAGACAACTTGCCAGTGCATTCAGAAGCTTTGGAGACCATACGGGAAGATAGAATAAAAGCTCGACCGCAGATTTCTGGCACTCTACTGGAAGGAGCAAGAATGGACCATAGATTGGACCTTTTTGTTTTTTGTTCAAGTGCAAGTATTGTGTGAGAGTTTTGTCTCAGCAGCATTTAAATACACATGAGGGTTACCTTTCTGTGGAGTAACAACATGGAAGAACGGAACCAAGCCATTCAGAATGTTGTTGTTGATAAGCTGGGAATCATGCGTTAGGAAATGAAAATTGCTGAAAAAAATTAAAGAGCACACAAGAATCACCATCGATACTTCAGTCTGTTGTGACACACTACGCAAGACTTCCGACAAATAGCAGAGAATATCCTGCAGAAACAGTTGAATCAGTTGGCTGCTCTCATCAAAAAAACCCCAATGAAAGGCAAACCTTGCTGACGGATGCATTCGACGCGCTCAGACTCCACACTGCTCTTGGTAGATACGAAATCCACTCAGACTTGACTTTATCATTCACATTAGGATTGATCCGCTGTCAAAAGTGGTTAAAAAACAGTCAGATACACATGAACACAGTCACAGTTGAGATTGATAGTTACTGAGAATGCGCGACGTATGAAATGAAACATTTCGACCCACATGGCGGTTTTTGGTGGAGTTTCCTTGTGTTTCCGGACGAGTACCTAGGTTGTTGGCTTGCATTTTTAGTGTGGCCTAACCGCAATGACTCGAAACAAGTAGAAACCTCGATCAAATCAGACCCACGAGGAGAGTCTTTGATCGTCGACGCACAAAGCGGGAAAATCATCTTGAGCGACTGCAGCGGCAAAAGATCACCCTGGTTGTCGTTTTTTTTCCAAAGTCAGCGCTTGCCAATAAAATTCAATTTGAGAAAAAAACGCACCTTTGCAGCCAGAGTCTTAAACATGTATTCATACATGGCTTCCTCCCAATTCTCATCCTGCTGCGCTGAGACCAACAGTTCCTTTTGAAACAACGAAACAATTTCGCACGTTTTGATGATCATTTCTTGAAGAATTCGTTCACACTGCGTTGTACCAGCCGTTAAGAAGACGCATTTTTGTTGAACGTTTTCGCAAAGACTCACATTTTCAGTTTTGATACCGACGGCGTTGTGTCCGTACGGAAATGAGACAAGAATATGCTTTGCAAATGATTGAATCATACTTTTCCGCTCAGATTCAGACAAACACTGTCGGATGCGAAATAATAAAGACGCGTCAGAAATGACACAAGGAAAAAAGGAATCACCAACGCACGGCGTACCTCAATATTGCTCAGTAAAGATTGATGCAGGATGCTCATTGCCAAATGCAGTTTTTCGAGTGCAGAATTTTCATTGATCATTACACCAGAGAGAACCAATGGTGATGCTTCAAGCCACACATCTGTGCAGGCTGGAACAATCGCTTCCAAATAATCCTAAATTTCCACGTTTTAATTTTCAATCTGATTTCGATGAAAAGGATGATTGGTTGACGCACCTTGGGTCCCCACACAACGGCTGCAGGTTTCGCCGAAACCGTCGTTTCTCCCAAACTCAATTCAATTCGACCTGATGCTGGTTGTGAAGCGGTCGTTCCGCCAATGGGTATACTGAAAATATCGAGCTTCCAGTTTGCTTTTTGCGCCCATCGACCAACGTTCCTTGTGACAGTAATGTCCTACATATGTCAAGATTCACTGTTTAGTTTCGAAACTTCCGTTTTCGAAAGTCTTACTCACGTGTCGAAAGTATAAAGAATGCATCGATGGTTGACTGCACGTCGAGGCCGTGAATACACATCAAGCAAATCAAAAATTAACAGCACTAACGTCGATTGCGCGATCGGTGAGTTCTGACCAGAAAGTCGCAATAACTGATTCAAGCTGCTGAGCACCGTCAATTGGTCCTGGAATGCGTACTTCGCGTTAGTTTTCGAAACGCGCTTTCAATATAGAAACAAGATATTTACACTGTCCATCATCGCATCTTTCGATTTTTTAATGTATTGATCCTTCCCTGATGATAGCATGCATTCAGTACGCACAGTTGAAATGCACGAGAAGCAACACAGATGCACTCACCCGATACTTTCTGCTTTTTCAAATTCAGCAGCGACATGTAGTTTTGGATAATCTGATCAACCCAGGTTCTTTGTTAGCCTTTGCGCGCATTTCTCTGTTGAAAGAGATCTCACTTGGCTGGCACTCGCGGCAAACGATTCTGGAAACACGTCAATCCATACGTTCATGAACCGAACCGCATCGAATCGAATCTCATTCACGATATGGTTCATGGCCGAGCATGAGTACGTGACAACGACTGGCACAAATGGAAGGAGAAACGTCTGAGACAAAAAGATGTTTGATTTCCGTGAGCCTTATTTTGAACCAGCTTTCTCCAAGGGAAATGCTCGACACTGTACCGATGGAATCAGCTTCACCAACACTTTTGCAAACTGAACAAGCCCTCGTCGCACTTCAAATTCCCTGTCAAGCAGCAATGGCGCAACAGCGCTAATGACCTGGTTCATGTGGAGCACCACAACCCTCCATTCGTCTGAAACAAGATCCTTCAATCGAGCAAGTGCATCTGAAGTGACAAAGAAATCAGATCATTTCCGTTTTCGAAATCGCAAGCGTCATTCTCGCCAGTTGTTGTATTTTCGAACCTTTTCTGTTCGGGGCTGAAAAGTGCGACAGCATGGAAAGCGTGTTTCTGAGGTCCAAGTTGCGCTTCAAGTTTGCTTCTGATGCATTGTCCGTGTCGTGATCGGCCACAGACTGCGAAGGTACTACGATTCTCTTGGACTTGAAGGACACGTTTGTTTCATTGCCTTGGTCCTTCAGCCCTCCAACCTTGAGTCTCTTTTTCTGTAAGGAAGCGTGTTAGGAGAGACGGAGACAGAGAGGGAGGAAGAGGGAGTTGTTGCCTTGAAGTCCTTTTCCTTCTTTTTGGCCATTTTAAATAAAAACAAAAACAAAAAGAAAAGGACACCGTTGCCCTTTGTTCAACAGCACCAATCACACAAAATCACACAAAAACGCGTCTCAAATCACGGCCAAGTACCAACAAGCACAGGCATGGACGGCTTCATCGATGACAGCAAAGAGGCGCAGGTGCTGACTGTCGTCATTGGGATGCTCGAGAACCTGCCGGAAGATGAAGTACACATTGCATTCTGCCAACGGCTACCTCCTCATCATGCTGATGCTACTCCCTCTTCTAGTCAACAAGCGTTCAGTTCCACCACCTCATCCAAGAAGCCAAAGAACTGCTTCTGACAATGGCGCTCAACAAAATCAACATGGCCTTCAACTTTGACGATGACGAGGATGGCGGCGATGGTACCGAGGCAATGTTTGCCTTACCTTCTGCTTCAGATGCTGAAGTTGTGAATGACCCTGCCATGACGCAGCTGTTGATTCAGTCTGTGACGGCAGTGTGCGATAGTTTAGTCCATGGCGGGTATTTGCAGGAAGCCGATCAAGTGTTGAAATTGTTGGCTTCCGTTGGTATTTCAATCGAGGCTTCATTACCGCCCAATGAGGTGATTGTACCCCCGAGTCCAATCCATGAACCCGTTGTTGAGGAAGAATGTCGGCCAATGACAATCGAAGCACCGCCAAGGATCGAGGCGCACGTCGAGATAGCTATCGCTCCAGCGGTAGAAATAATCGCTACGCCAGTTGAAATTGAGAAAACCGTTGCACCGCCTGAGCCTGTCGTGGCTCCAGTGCTCAAACCAAAAAGCCATGCGAAAAAGCGTACACACAAACCTGAACCTTACATCCCTGAACCTAGACCACTTCGAACACCTTTGGGGATTCATTGCGTGGTGCCTGCTTTAGTGGTGCCTGAAGATTCCTCCGCAGTGGTTCATTCTATCGCGGGGACCCTGGCCCACCAGGCTCTGCACGAATCTGATGAAGCTCTGCACAAGCAATCCAACGGCAACATTATGCACGAATCCAGTCATTATGATCCGACCCAACCTTTCCCGCATTCGAAAGCTCGTCGATCGTTTCGGAAAGATTCGGCGAACGTTCGAGCGGATGAGTTTCCTAAGCCAGACGCAACTGGTTCTATTCATCCCTCAGAAGATCAACCTCTTGCAGCCGCTGGCCAAACAGAAAACACGAAAGCCGCATTCAAAATCCGAAAACGGAAATCAGCCACAGCAGACGCGATTCTCGGCAAAAAGTCACTCGAGAAGCATCTGTTCCATGCAAGAAGTCGATCTACTGAAGGTGGAACAAAAGTTGGGGAAATATTTGATCGTCGCAGTCTTCCAACTCGAAATGATTCTCGAAACGGTTCACGAAAGAGGGAGACCGAATCCAACGACACAAACAGCAGCAACGACAACGAAAATAACAGCAACAACGCATTTGATGCTCCTTTTGTGGTATCTGCTGGTGATTTAGGATCCCGTACGGCTCTTTACAATGATTTGGTTCGAAAAGACAGCGTCGATGTTATCGCACCAGCTGAATCCGGCACAGATTGCCCAACGGAGGATAGCGATCATCCATTGGATAAAGGCGAACTAAGTGAAATACTTTACTTGCAAGACAAGGAAACTGAGTCTATGCATTTGAAAAACCAAGTTCCGATTTTGGATTTGAATCTGTCAGAGCACAACGTGCACAACACTGAAGATCCGAATGTTAATGATCATACCAAGTCGTATGCGGGGGATGTTGTATCGCTTGTGGATCCAATCAACGAGCAGCAGAGCGAGCCTCCTCTGAGAAGTAGTCCCGTGGATACCAACCAAGCTGTCGCGCTTTCTTCTGTCAGTCAGACAAGCATGATGGTGGACGCGTTTATCAACAATGACTCAATGTACCCAGCGAACCTTGAAAATGAACTTGCAATAGTGAAAACGCCAGATGCAATCACTGAAGTCGATCTGCAGAACGCGAAGGGGACGGGGCAAGAGTTGACTTTGGATCTAATGGAAACGAACGAGAAGGGCAGTTTGTCTCTGCATCGTACCACCGTCGAAGTACCTCCTGCAGAGACTTTGGAGCAATTCTCGTCAACGATGGTGGCTACATCAAGCTCATCCATAGCTGTGCCTGACACGATACCACCAAGATCGCATTCAAATCAGCAGCTGTCATCCGACGAACCTTTTGTTCATTCAGTGATCCACCCTCTGAAATCCCTGAAAAGTAGCCTGGCAAGCATTCATTCACCATCAATGAACCCCCAAGCACATCATTCACAGAGACGATTATCAAATCCTACGAGACATTCAGAAATCGGACCCACTACTGATGCTACAAAGCACCTGTCCTTCCCTCGTGGTGTAGGTCCCAGTGGCACACGTAGCGCCGACACCCTGGTTTCCACATCCCGATCTGGGAGAAAGTATGAGTTGCCGCCCATTGAGAGGAGAAGCTTGAATGCGTTGAATGGAATAACGGATTTCATTCATGGGCCGGCCGTGCCTCGCGATAGGATGTTGCCAAAACCTGATGCAGAGATGGAAACGATTCCGCGTTCAAATGCATCAGCAGTATCATTGATTCAACACATCACGCAGCCTTATAACGCTGAGATCCAACAGCGGATAGTTGTACCGCAGGACGTTGGAGAGGAAGATTGGCTTGTGGATCTGTCTGAACCTTATGCCGCCGATCAAGTATCACAACCCGACTGTGGCATTCAAAGAGAGCATACTTCCTTCATCTCTACTCATGAAAGGGCGTATCCCACCAATCATCATACCCTCAAAGTCACTCAACACGAAAGCCCACTTCGGTCGCTGCGTGGACCGGCAATGCTTCACCACTACCCAAACTTGACACTAGAAGGAGCATCACTTCCACTTGACCACACGCCACACTTTAGAGCGGGCGCCACACCAGCGTCTTTCCTACCTGCAATTACAATCCCACACAATCACCGTCCACGCAAAACCAGACACGCAGTCTCACATGGCAAACCTCAACAAAAGAAGGACACATGGTGGCTCTCGATCCATCCAAAATCTCTCGCAAGTCTTGGCTTCAACAGCTGCAAGTCAAGTCAGCTTCAAACAATCGCAAAAGCTGTTGTTGATAAAGACCGAAAAGCGATTCGAAACGAGGAAACGAGGATTAGAGCCAGTTTCCAATTGTTGCTGATGCATGCATCTTCCAATTCTCTAAACTCGGACGCGTTTTGAAATTATATGGTTGCAATTATTGTGAACTAGTTGAACCTTATTTGTAACATTCCAGAACCAGCAGTAGCAGAAAAAAAATGGAAGATAGCAAAGAGTCGCAAGGCCTGGCAATCATCATTGATGTCCTCAACAGCCTACCCGACGACCAGCAACACCAATTTCAAAGCCTGTTGAACGACGCGCAAGAGCTGCTGGCTACCATGGCTCTGAACAAGCTGAACAGGGCGTTTGACTTGAGCGCGTTGAGCTTGGACTTGGCGGAACCGAGTGAGTCCAAGTCAGAAGCCGGCATGGACGGTAAAATGAATGAACTTCTTCTCCAGTCGATTGCCGCGGTGAGGAACCGGCTTGTTGAGTATGGACTTACTGAGCACGCAAACACGATGCTGGCCCTTCTCTCAAGTGTTGGGCTTGAAGTGCTTTCGGCGCTGTCCTCGCAACCTGTGGATGTTGTCGAAACGTTACACGGCAGCAAGCGTATCGACGAAATCAAAAACGCGTCGCAGAAACCTGTCAAAAAGAAAAGGAAACCCTTGAAGAAGAAACAACAACAAAATCAAACGGCCAATGCATCAACAACATCTCTGGAAGAAGTTGCCTCAGTTCTGGAAACAAAAGAAAAAACTGTTTCCGACGCTCGTACATCAACGCTTTCGAAGGAGAAAGGGATCCTTCCTACCAAGATCAAAGAACATCCAGCTCAACGTCAGAATCAACGACCTGTTGAGAAGAGTCCTCTTGAAACCACCTGCTACACAGAACGTGCACTGGAAAATGAAAGCCACCTCCTACCAGCAAAGTCACCAACATGTCTGAAACCTGTTGTTTCCACATTCCCGCGTCAAAAAAAGAAGAATCCCTCAGATGACTACTTTGACCGTGTAGACTGGCGAAAGCGGCAACAACGCAAAGACACCTGGTGGACCCCACTTCCTGTCATCGAAAAACAAGTAGACCTCCCACTGGACCGCAGCGACTTTATGCAGCACATATGCCAACAAGTACTTGAACGCGACAAGCGGGAATTCCTCAAACAAGAAGAACGCATACAGGCAGCAATCCAACTCATGAAAATCTCATCACGTGATTTGAACATCTTTACGCGTCCCAGAGTGTACCGCGATTAGTTCATGATTTTTGTGTTTTGTTGCTTTTTTGGAGAACAATGGTTTCTGCCAAACTTGTAAACAATGGACTCCCTCAGCTGCCGTGTTGACGATGGCAGTGACGGCCACGATGACGAAGATGCACAGTACCTTCGCGATGCCATCAGGTTGCTCGAGTCTCTCCCTGAAGACGCGCAGGAACGTGTCTACGAAATCATGATGAAAGCAAAGGAGCTCCTCGCAACATTGGCGCTGAATACTGTTGCGTCCGTGTTTGACAGCAACGACAGCAACATGGCGGCACTGCCTCCCGAGCAAGACCCAATTGACGCTGTAAACGCGGCGCTTTTATCGCTACGAAACCAAATGATATCATGCGGAATCCGGAAGCAAGTCGATGCCATGATTAGCATGTTGGTTCAGGCGGGGTTCCCGTTCTTGCCTCCGAAACTGCGGTTTGCAAGTGCTCCTGAGGATGTCGAGCAAGTCTCGATTCCGGTTCTGGAAGTGCAAGAACCTCAGCCAGTCATTGCTCCGCGCAGGCAGGAGCAGTTTGTGACACCCGCGAAACCGACGCCAGTGCATGTTCCAAAGTCCACCAAAAAAATTATCAAGCCGCCGCCACCACCGAAACCACCAACGCCAGCACCGGCACCTGCATTTCCTGCGTTCAAAGCCAGCATCAGGAAGCCGCGAAGCCGCGAATTCAAGGCCGTTGTCCCAGTGCCCAAAAAGGCAACGACTCCGAAGCCATTCAGCTTTGACACACGGCATAGGCCAGCAATCGAGAGCGATACACTCAACCCACAGACAGTAGCTGGCATCCATTGGGCGCTGGTCCCACCGCAAGTTTATGACTTTTCATTCAAGCGCTACAAAGCGCAAGAGCCACATCTGGAAAGATCACTTCACACTGCACAGGCGCATTTCAGTGAGACAAGGAGGGAGAAGTATGCGTACGAACTCAGAGAGAAACTTCAAGTGTTGCATGAACGAAAGTCGCACATTAAAATGGTTCCGTTTCAAATCACTGAGCGGGGACGAGTGGATCCTGTCCATTTTGAATACAAATCGCACGGCAAGATACAGGATGTGAAGAATGTTTGGTGGGATAATGTCCGGGTCCAGACTGTGGATCCGCCTGTCCCAGTCACGCGCACTGTTCTCTTGGATGCTATCGGCAAAAGTGTCGCGAGAAAGAAGCTGGACGCTGTGTACTCGTGCGAGGAGCGGATGAAACGAGCTGTCGGCCTGCTACACAAGATTGACCCCTTCTTTTCAATGTGTATACAAAAACAGGTTTCGTCCGAGATTTCATGAAAAAATGCAACCCAACTTGTCACTGCAAAATCACAACTCTTCTTTCCGCAAAATCATGTGTACCAAATAAAATAAAAACAGAGACGCTAGTAAGTCAAATCGACGCAAGTTGAAACGGATTCTGTGTATTCAATACACGTGAGTAGTCTCGGAATGCAAGCGCTGCTTGGACTTCGGCGAATGCAACCACCTCGCCTTCGAGCGCAGTCAGGTCTGCTGAGCACAGGGGCAAGAAATCCTTCTTCTTGTCCGAAGACTTCTTGGAAGCTGTCTTTTCCACTTTGATATCTTTGCTGACTGTTGGCTGTGTTGTTTTTGCCGCTTCTTTGGCCACAACAGGCTCGGCAGTCTTTGTTGGGGTAGCATAGAATGACTGCACGGGGTACATTTGTCCGACAGTTTCAGGAAACTCTGTTGTTTCAGAGTTGACTGCCTTGGCAGTGTACATTGCAGAAATTGGTTGCGTGGGAACAATTGCCACACCGTATTTCGCCGCCATCAACCGCTGTGCTTCGACAACTTCGAAAGCCACCGATTCTGAAGTCTGTTTTCATACATGAGGTGTCGAATGCTAAGAAGTTGATGATGAGGAAAGTGTACCATTTTCGAAAGGTCCGCTTCGTATAGTGACGTTTCAGGTTCGGAGGAGACTTCAGCAGCAACCGCTTTTGGAGCTTCGGAGTGCACATGTTCGCTAACGATAATGAGCGGAACTTCCGCAGGAGTGCTGCTTGCATTTGCTGCATCCTTCTCCGGGATAGCTGGTGGGGCCACAGCAGTATCCGCAGTTGACGCCGGGGGAGCAACGGTAGCTGGAGGAGCGCTTCTTGCGGCAGCAGATTTCTTCTTGTTGAGGGCGCCCTTCATCTTTTGCATAAAGGCTTTGGCCTTCACGGTGAGAGGTGTGAAGCAGCCCATCTTTTTTTGTTTCTTTTTTTCTGGACTTTTTTTGTGGTCAATTTATGTTAATTTTTTGTTGAGCATTTTTGTTTGAAACACGGCCGAAACACTGTTTTTTATTTACTCAGAAACTGAAACTAAAATAGAAAACAATTGTTAGGCGGCCTTTCGCTTCTTTTTTGTGGTTGTTTTTGGTGCGCCGGCCATTTTCTCCCGCTTCGACAGCTGAGAAAAAAAGTAGAAAAAAGTAGAAAAAAATGGGAAATCAGAAACATTTTGGTTTCGAAACAAACGCGAAAAAAGGCTGTTACCCCTCGGAGCGTCTTTTGCGTAAGCTCTTCTCGCGTGAGTGGTCTGTCGTCTTCATCGGATATGTTGTCGTCCGAGTCGTGGTCGTCGCTGTTATGCGCGCACATTTCAATCACTCATAATGCACAGGCAAACAAGAAACAAAAATACCCAGTGCTAGGCGCGACGATAGTCAAGTTTCCTATTGCAGCTAGCGGACCTTGACCAAGCAGACCGCCAACTCCATTAATAGGAATCGCAACGGCAGGCTGCATGCCGTCCCCTTTATCTTCCCCAGCCGACGTCTTTTTGGGGTTATTGAACACATAATGCAACGTAAGAAGTTCGTTGGTTTTGTGCTCGACAAGGCCGAGACAAGCGAGCAAGTTTGTGTCGGTGACTCCGTGGGATCCCAGCAGTGCGTCTGTTGCCTGTGCAAATTCTGCGCGCGCTTTCGCGGATGCTGTTAAACGTTCCGGTTTTGGTGTTTTTTCCACTTCTTCGCCTTCTTCTTGGACGCCTTCTTCAGCTGGGTTTTCGGCGTCATCGCCCGAATTGATTGTTACTTCGCCAGCCGCGTCAGTTGTTTCCGGGTTCGGAGGTGCTTTCGGTAAAGTGCTTGGTAGTTTTGTAGCTCGGAAGAGCTTGATTAGGACTTCCGTTCCTCGCCTCAGATCATCGAGAAGCAATGTCGTTTCTGCGTACTGTTTCTCAAACAAGCCGCATTTTTCTTTCGAGTCGTTGAGATTGTTCTGAGTAAACAACGGAAGGGCAAGTCAGTACTTCACTCGCAATCAAAAGCAAAATCAATCAAAACCAAAACAAATAAAACAATACCTCAAATCCTTTCATGACGCGCTTTGTTTCTTCATCCGCCGCAACCATTTCCACCTTCAACGCATCCATGGCCCGCTGCACAAGAACAATCTCCTCCGCCATTTTCTCAATCTCATTGTTGATTTCGTTGACATAGTTGAAGAGCGAAAAGTTTTGGTCTTCGACGGCCTTGAAGCGTTGTACGAGCTCGCCAATGTCGTGTGTGCCTGTCACTTTTCGGATTTCTGCAAAGGCCTTTTCGTACGTGTCCAGGCTTTCACTGACATCGTCTGATGGGGGAGTGGCAACAGGAAAAAAGGGTGTTAGAAGTGCCAACTTGTGCGAAAAGAGAAGGAGCACTCACTGTTCTCAACCAAAACTTCGTTGGCACCGTTACGCTTTCGAGACGAGGTACCGTCGTGGTTGAGACCCTCGGTTCGGTCAGCCACCTTGGTCGCCATAAACTCCTTCAACTTCCTATCCTGTTCAAGTGCACGGTCGAGCTCCTTGATTTCCTGGATGTACGCCTGGTATTCCTTGTCGGCTTTTTCGCGGAGAACAATAATCTTTGCTTGAGCCTCGTCGCTGTGGATAAATGCCATTCAATCCCAATTCAGCCGAAATCGGAAGAATAAAAGAAAAAAGAAAAACAAACCGCGCTTCGTATGCAGAGTTACTCATCTCAATCACCTCCGCCATCTGCTTCTTCTGCTCCAACAACTCCTTCTCAAACTTTCTATAAATATTATCAAACACCAGCCTCTCCCTGCGCAAATTGTCAATCGTCGCTCGCAGCCGTTTATTGACTGCCAGCGACTTGTTGAACTTGACGAGAGCCTTGTCGAGCCGGTTCTCGAGAACACGGATTTGCTTCGCGATGGCTTCGCTGTTTTGAGATGCGGCGTTCACGCCGCCGAGTTGTGCACGTTGTTGGTCAATGTCGCGGTCCATTAATGCGATTTGTGTGTCGAGGTTTGCGACTTCGGCGACGATTGTTTTGATTTTGCGTTGGAATGTTTCTTTTTTTGTGTGTGTATTGGAGGTTTCAAGAGTGAGTTGGGTTTGGTGTTTTGGTGAAGATGTGTGGTGTGCTCACTCACCAGCTTGGTCTGCCATAATCTCTGCCTTTTTACTCTGCGCGCCATTCTTTTTGCGGTCTTCGTATTTCGATTCAAGAAGTTTGAGTTCATCGTGTAAATGATCCGAATCGCGTTTCAGTTTTTCGATCGTTGATCTTTTTT
>QEAP01000353.1:0-26993 GCA_006535975.1 Chytriomyces confervae | reverse complement strand
AAAAAATAAGCGCCCCAGCATCACCCAAAGAGACAACGCGTTTAACAACTACCACAACACACACACACACACACACACACACACACACACACACACACACACACACACACACACACACACACATAAAAGGTCTTCCAATCCACGCACACACCCACAAATACCCAAGTCGCTCTCAAACTCATCAACCTAACCGGCCGCTCCAAACAAGACCTCAAAGCCCTGCGCGATGAAATCAAATGCCACCGCCGTTTAATCCATCCAAACATTGTACGCTGCTTGGACAGCTTCATTACTCGCGAACCAAACGAGGAAGTTGCTGTGATTACCGAATTGTGTCCACATGGGGATTTGATGGATGCGCTTAAACTTGTGGGCAAATTTGAGGAAGATCGCGTGCGCGTTTTTGCGCGCGATTTGGCTGCTGGGTTGGAGTTTTTGCATGTTAAACAGAACATGATTCATAGGGATTTGAAGCTTCAGGTTTGGTTGTTGTTTAAAAGTGGGGTTGTCTAATATGCTATTTTTATTTATTTATTCATCTCTTTTTATGTTTCGTGGAACAACAGAATATCTTGATTTCGTCAACGGGAGTTCTCAAGATTTGCGATTTCGGGTTCTCGCATCTGTTTGAACAGTCCGGCAACCTCGCACTCACGTCCGTAAAAGGCACTCCCATTTACATGGCCCCCGAACTGATTCAAGAGACACCGTATTCGCGGCTAGTCGATATCTGGGCACTCGGCGTAATAATCTATGAGGTACCCCAGTTCTCTACACACCAAACCAACAAATCCAGACTTTAAAAACCCCTAATGATTCCTTTTTTTTTTTCAAGCTGTCTACCGGACTGCCTCCCTTTTACACAACAAATATTTTCAAACTCATTGAAATGATTTTACACGCGCAAGTCTCATATCCAGAAACCATGTCCGAGTCGCTTCAATCGCTATTACATGGACTGTTGCAGAAATCACCGGATGTGCGGTTAAACTGGCCGAAATTGGCTCATCATCCGTTTTTGATCGAAGACGTTGTAGAAAGGGGTGAAATGGATCCTCAAGATGCTGTTGAGGGGTTGAAAAAAGATCGACCGACAACGACAGATTCAGGAGTGGACATGTCGAGCGCCAAAACCCGAAAACCATCAAAAAATCAAGAATGGAGAGAAATTGATGGATTGGAATTGCCTGCTTCAAATACCTTGAATGTAGTGAAGGAAAACAACAAAAGCACTGAATCTGAACTTGGAAGCGTCCAATGGAACGAACTTCTGCTTGAAACAGCTACGCATGCTGGGTTATCCAGCATTTTGATGAACAATTTCAAGTGCTCGAATGTATTCAAATCACTCATCAGTTTTCCGACTGTTTTTGACGCTGATTCTTTTCAATCAACTTTTTCCGAATTGAAAGACGCGTTGATTGTCGTTCAGCGACTGTTTGTCATGATTGGCACGCGAAATAATCCTGCGCCAGAACTTGATATTGCAGATCAAATTCGAATCACGTCTCGCTGGCTGTGCAGTCTCACACATGGGCTTCTGCAATTAGATAGTGCTTCACCACAAGATATGAATGTCTCGTATGCTCTCGAACTCACGCTACAACTGCTTTGCGATGTGATTCAAACCCACGTGAACCTATCCTCAAAGTCATCAGACATTCAAAGCGCAGCAACAAAGCTCGCACAACTCTTGATTCAAATGTATCTACCCATTCTGTCGCGCATCCTATACACTTCCATCAACACTTCACAAGTGTCAGAGTCACTACAATCTTCCATAACAGACCAACAGAATGAGAAATGGGTCCCCGTGCTTGTCCCAGCAATCAACGCCGCGCGACATTTATTCCACCTATTTCACGTGATTCCGAAATTGGACGTGACGCTGTCAAATTTATACAGCGACGTGGTGGAGCTTGGCGTTTTGTACAGTTTGGCGGATTTTGTGCATGAATTTTTTGTGGATGGGTCCAAGACACGGTTGAATGTTGTTGTGGCAGTATTGTGGGCTTTGGAGGTGCTTGTTGCTCCGAATGTTGAGTCTGTGGTTCAAGTTTGTTTGATGGATGGTGGACAGTTGGTGTTGGCCTCTTGGGGCAGGGTGTTGTGTGAGACGGAAAAAGCGTTGCTGTTGAATTCAGAATGTATGCTGAATGTGGCGGTTGAACTGTTGGCTTTGTCGACGAAAAAGAGGAATGATTCTGGAATCATTTCGACGGCCATTTTGTGCTTGCTCGCCACCGTTGCAAAATCGTCGCAGGCTTTTGCGAATCGCCTCTGTCAGACTGACAGCCTTGTTTCGGCCGCGTACACTATTCTTTCACGTAATTCTGACAAAAATCGCCTTGTGCTTGCCAGTCTTGAGTGTTTGAATTCTCTGTCGCTGTCGAAATTGAGTCTCGAAGAGCATGTACCAATGGTTTTACAAGTCCTTCAATTTTGTGTGCAGGAGGACGTTCAAGGAGCTGAGCAAGTTGCTGTAATCTCTGGTCTGATGCAATTGCTGGTTTCCACTACACCAACAAAAAAAATCGGGGCTTTGGAGGAATACTTTGTGCGGATATTGAAGTTGGGTCTCCTTGACACGATCCAGCAAACTTCAGACGAAAGCAATTGTTCGCATCCATCCCATTCTGTCAGCTTCCTTCACACTGAAGAACAAATGATGGCAACTGTGATTGCGTTCTTGAGCACGGGTCTGACGCGCTTTGCAACTGTGGTTCTTCCAGACTTTATCGTAAACAGCGATGCGATCCTTGCATTGCTTCAACGTCCTTCACTTTTACATTCAATACCTTGCGCAAGAGTGAAAGCACGTGTTGTCGAACTCCTTTGTGACGCAAAGCTGCACCACTTTATCCGCACGGCACCGACAACTGCTCTGTCATCGCACATCAAACTCACAATGACTACAAAAGATCCAGACGCACTCGACACCCGAAGGTCCATCATCGAAGCCATCGTCACAATCTCCATTCATGAAGTCCATTTATTCAGTTACGAATACAACAAACAACAAATGACACAGATCTTACACGCAGTCACAGATTCCGTCTCCATCGTCTCATCAGAAACAGTTTCTTTAATCCTCCCGTTTCTATGTGGGTGCGTTCTGCAAGGGTACGTGTCTGGGAATGTGGATGCGAGCAAAGGGATTTTGTGTCGGCTTTTTCAGCAAACGCGGGAGTTGGGTCGGTTCTTTTGGATTCATTTGATGCGCTCTGCGAATTGCAATGAAGCAAAAGAGAGTGCGTTGATGCTGATGGATGCGTTGGTTGAAGGTTTTAGGCATCGGAAGGATTCTGTGCTTGTGTTGGAGTCAGTTGACGACGGAGTGCAAGAATGCT
Source organism: Chytriomyces confervae (assembly GCA_006535975.1). Lineage (NCBI taxonomy): Eukaryota > Fungi > Chytridiomycota > Chytridiomycetes > Chytridiales > Chytriomycetaceae > Chytriomyces > Chytriomyces confervae. The sequence goes on along the minus strand of QEAP01000353.1, from coordinate 23,643 downwards.
TAAAAGAAGCGACTGGATATGTGAGAGAAAAGGCGAGGAAACTTTCTCAAAAACTCGAACTATTTCGTACCCAGTTTACATGAAACTGCGACCTATCAACGTGGAATGAAAACTCACACAAACTAAAATATAAAAAGAGCACTCAAATTTATTGCATGTCATCCAACAATCGCAACCGATACAACAATGGCGGCGCAGGGAGCAGCAGCAGCAACAACAACAACAACAACAACATGATGGATGACCAGGCAGCCTCACTTCTGGAGTCGCAGAATGACGAGTCTGTGAATGCGTTACATGCAAAGATTCGGGCCATAAAAGGGGTTCGTTCATGTTCGGCTCCCCATTCTTTTCGATTCCATTTCCCTAGTGTGCTCGCAGAGCTTTGGAAGTATTTCTAGTTCACTGCGGAGATGAATCTGGACGATCTTCGAATCGGCATCGCCACCCACTTTCGAAATGCTCAAAGTCTCATCCAACATTTCGGACGAAGACTCTCTCCTTCTATACCCGCCGCCCATATCAAATTGTATGCGACACAAAGTAGGCGCTCTAACGCGGTCTTTGTTTACACAGATATCCATCGACCTACACGACAACGTGAACGATCAAAACAGGTCTAATCCACACCCTCCCAATCAAACAGATCAATAATCTAAATCGCTGAAACAACCAGATTCCTCGAAGACATGTCGCACTCATTCAACCAGGTCGGGGATGGCCTCAAAACTTCAGCGAAACGAATGCAAACGATGCTCAAGACACCACATGGACAGCAAACGTGTACCATGGCAGTGTTGGTTGTAGTGTTGTTGTTGAGTGTGTGGGCGCTGTGGGCAAAGTGGTCGAAATAAAATGATAACTGTTCGCTCTTGCACTCATTTCTGATATTCGTGATTCAGGTAAATTCAAGACATAAGAGATAATAATAGGGTCATCGTTGGAGTGTACAGACCGTCCAAAATGAGTAATTCATACAAGAAGAAGGCTGGTGTGAACTTGAGCAAGAACAGAAACGCCAGCATGCATGCTCGTCAAAGACGTACATGAGGGGAAACTGGTAGAGACATGCTGCGGCTGAATGGTCCGGTTCCAAAATAGAACAGAGCACAGAAACGGTCGACAAGATCGGAAACGCTTGCACTGGCATTGGATTCAATTGCTGACAGAACCTTGAAAGATATTGCCGCAACGTGTTCAGCTCCAACGTGCTAATTGCCCCGATGTGATATGAACTGTGCCACATATCTTAGCCCACTCATGGGTCCTCACAAGGGACACATCCTCGAGCACTTTATGCGCCAGAAGCAGCGACACTGTAAACACTTGAGCCAGGAAATTTTTGAATATTCTCACGCGTTTATCTTCTTTATTTATCCTCTGTGTCTCTTTATCCTTTGTCTCTATTTATCTTCATTTCTTTTTTATCGTCTCATCGCATCAAACACGCCAGAAGAGCGAGTTCTAGTCGCTCAGCTCCTTGTCGAACGGATTCACAAACTCGAGAGTGTCCGCAGAACGCTACGCGTCCTTTGCAGATCGGTACACTCGCCGCAACCACCACACGAGCGGAATAAGCATAACAACTGCCGCAGTCACTCCCACCGCCACTCTGGCGTCCACTCCGCCGTGGTCCAAACATTCGTGCTGATTCGCCAGATTTAAACCTGACAGAAAGTTGTGATCGAACCTGTTGTTCACAAAATGTTCAGAATCAGAGTTCGAATCAACTCAGGTAACTAAAAAACAAAACCCGAATCCGCTCAGTCCTTGTGGAATCAAACCCGTGAAATGGTTATGCTCGAGATTGAATTCATTCAGTTGGGTCATGTTTCCAAAGGCCGTTGGAATGGTGCCGCTCAGCTGATTATTCTGGCTTTGAAGAAAGGAATTGAGATTTCCTGTTAAAATCACATCAATAAAAACCTACAAAAAAGCGCGTTCCAGCCGCTCCAAAGTATTTCGCACTCTCAGGAAGAGGGCCAACAAGTTTATTGAAACTCAAGTCAATCTGCTTCAAGTTGACGGCATCCCCCAACTTGCTCGGTACAGTTGACTCCGGCAGGTTATGGTTCAGGTTTCTAAATGGAAATTCAGGCGTAAGATATTCGACATGCGCGCAAATAATCAGTATCTAATCCCTTACACGCTTTGAAGCTGGCTCAGAATGAAGATGTAGTTGGGAAGAGCACCGTAAGTCCGCTGGATCCAAAGTTTATCCCAGTAACGAATCCATAGTGATCGCACGTCAAAAACACCGGGTTCCACTGGCAGCATTGTATCGGCGGAATGCAAAGGAAATATCCCATCTGTTGCATTGCGTTGCTGACGATTTCGCAACCATTGTTGACGGCATTTCTCGTGACTCTTTTGATAAACAGTCTTACAGCGTTGTCAGATTTCGAAGATTCTCCAATTCCTTTGGTAGAGTATTTGTCAGCCAGTTGCTGGACAGGTCGCTGCTTGACAAAAACTTACAAATTTGTCAGTGCCTTCAGATTCCCGTACGACGCAGGAATACTTCCAGAAAAGTGATTTCTGCTTAAATCAAGGCTCGTCAGTGAGTCAAATCTCCTGCAGAAGCAGGCAATTCCCCCATGAGACTCGTTCGAACAGTTCTAAAGAATATATCAACGTGAACTTAACCTGTACCATTCCAACTTCTGAATAACAGCATTAAACTAAATAATGCTTACAAGGAAACGACATTTCCATCCGCATCGCACTGAAGAAACACTGTGTTTCCGATTGATGTCGGGTCTGAGCAGCAGATTGCGAGATTCGGGGTAAACGTCGCCTTCACTGTCGCGCAATCGCGTGTATCTGGCTGTGCGGGTATCGAAGCTGCTTGTGGTGGTCTGCCGCTTCGCCCCAGACTTTGCTATCAATTAAGCTTTACTTTTTATTCCAAAGATTTACGTTGTTCGAAAGACAGGAATCCGGTTTTTTCGTAAACAGCAGTTTTCAATAATCACGTGGCTCTGAATTCAACAACAAATCATGCAACGATCCTTGATGCTTGTAATAAAACTCGCGTCTCCGCACTTCACGGCGAAGTAACCACGCGCCAAACAGAATCACCAAAATCACACCAGCGAGCCCTTGCACAATGTGAAGAATGCGCGCGGTGCCGGGAAGAACGCAATCGATTTGGTCAGGTTGGTTTGTTCCGGTGATGCAGTTGTGATTGAAGCTGGGAGAGACGTGTGTTTGAAATGAGAAACAGCGAGAGAAAGATTGAAGGAAGATGAACGAACCCTTTTTCGAAATACTTGAGCGACGGGGGCAGCGTGCCGCCCAGGTAATTGTATGTGCAGTCACTGTGGCAGAAAGATAAAACGCGGTCAAATTCGTGAATTTTCGAAAAATGGCCCGTTTCAAATAGTTACATGTCAACCAACTGGTTCAATGACGCAAGCTCCACAGGGATCGATCCCGTGAGCAAATTATTGTTCCTTTGATTACAAAAAGTGGGCGTTAAATGGATTCAGAAACACGCGGACGAAAAAACAAACTCACAAATACAACTCCGTCAATCGCGACAACTGGCCCAACCCAGGCGGGATGGATCCTTCCATTTTATTGTCACTCAAATCGAGCGACAAGAGGTTGCTCAAAAACTTGAACGATTCCGGAATTGGCCCCGATATCTCGTTTCCATTCAACGCCCTAAAGAAGACCATTAATACGTGCAGAATGAACCAAAAAAACAGCTGCGTATATACATTTTAGTCAGCATGGGAAGATTTCCAAGCGCCTCAGGCAGCCGTCCACGCAACCCAGAATTTCGAACCGTCAAACTCGTCACAAATCCAAAACTGTTGCAACTGATCATTGGACTCCAGCTGCAGCAAAGACTGCCTGAACTTGGAATCGGTTTCGAAAATCCCACATCCGACAACGCTTTCGAAACAACGGCGCAGTCTTGATTCACTGCAGGGAGGTTTGATTCGGATGCAGTGGAAAGTACGCATGTGGGGTTTTGGAATGGTAGACTTCGGAAGCAGTTGTTTTCAAAGTTTCTGAAAAGGAACGCGATGATTCATTTTTTGTGATTTACGAACGATGGCGAGAATAGAAATGTATGTACCGATAACGAATTGTCTGCAAGGAATCAGGGATGCTGCCGGAGAGTTTGTTGTTTTCGACGTGACTGACCAAATACACGACCAAATACACGTTCAGCGATTATTGCAGCTTAAGGTCGTTGCGAAGACTCACAAAAACACCAGATTCGAAAGATTCGATAATTCCGATGGAACTGTGCCGGTGAGATTATTCGAGCTCAAATCCCTTGGGCGCGAAGGTTAAACAACCGATATTACACAATAAACCAATTACTCACAATCGTTGAAGTGACGTCAATAGTCCAAATTCTGTTGGTATCGCTCCTTGAAACGCGTTTCGGCTCAAATCTCTGATCGATCATGGTTAATACGAAATAAATCCGAGTCCGTCGTCAACGGTTTTAGATAGTTACAAGTTCGTCAGATGGTTGAGCGCTTGCAGGCTCTCCGGCAGGCTTGCGCCGTATCCTGTGTTAAAGGTTCTGTCGGTTCCCAAGTCAGTCATGTGAAACGGAGAGTTAGAAATGACAGGATTATTTTACAGAGACGTGACTCGGCCGTCGGTGTCGCAGAGGATATTGACAAACTGCAGCTTGGAAGTGCAGCAGTTGCTCTGGACGTGGTGGTCGGGAAACACGGTTTGAAGCAAGGCGCAATCCGTCATTTTTGCAAATCTTTGCGCATTGTAACGCCCTGTTTGATTCCTCATGTAGTCGGTTATAAGTTGAATGCATTCGCCGCAATGAATAATGGGTCGTTGCGCTTCTGTCATGGATATTGAATGGAGCACTCAATATTTGGATCTTTGTCTGTTATCAAGCAGTTTCACTGTCATGACTCCCTCTATATCTCCATTCAATTCATGCACGTATAGTTCACTAACTTGATACAATTTGATGTTGAGGATGCTCTTCCAAGTCCATCTTCCTCACAAGTCAGCCTGATCTGTATCCAACTCGCAAATTCTGAAAGCTGAACTGGAGGAACTTGCCAATCTCAAACCCGCCAACATTGCTGTCTTTGAAACCCTCCTCCCACAGCCAAGATCATCAGCTGTATGTGGACCTACAAAGTCAAGTGCCTGAAAACCAACTCCACTGACCATTTCCATATGATTCTCGTACATTTGAACCCCTGACGTGAAACAAAATGAAGCTGGAGATTGGCCCTAAAAAATCCAAACTATGAAGAGTGGTATCGTCTGAAGTGACACAATTAAACACTGCTCTGCCCACGATGCCTTTGCGCACCGTTGAAATCGGCATAAAAAAGCTGCAAACGTGACGTCAGCAATTATATGATTATCTGCATTGCGGTGTTGATTTCAAGCAGGATTAGTTCTTTATTCAGACTGTCCAGTCACGCAAACCAGCAGAAGCGTAAAAAACATCAATATCAGATTAAGAATACGTAAGCATATCCTGGTCGTTGTATGGAAACCCATCTTCAATAGTGATGACTACTTGCGGATTCACCGGTGACTTTGAATACAGCTTGATCTCCGTGAGACAATGTGTGACATAGTAAAAGAGCCTTCTTCCAGAGTATGGACTCATTGGCAGCTCTCGGAAGGCTTTGCACACTTCCTCCATCAAGACCCCATCATGGCCAGGTGGAAGTCTAACCCATTCATGAGTGTGAACCGCAGGGACCTCAAAAACCAGCATTCGAGACGTGAGGCAATGTCATTGACCAGTTTGATGCAGAGCCAATCATCATCAAAGTGACTGTAATTGAAGACATTGGCATGATACGTTAACTCATCTTGAATGTAGAGAAACCCCAGTTCTTTCTAGCTCCGAATCTCGATTATTTCTTGCAGGCTCCAATTCTTGCCTGGTATCACACTGGCGTTTATAAATGAGCTGAAGATTTTATCCGACAAAGTGAATCGATGACGATACTTGCGGGCGACGGCTGCAGGTATTTCAATGTCTGAGGGCCTGCCTCCAAAAGACCCTCTGATCGGGGACACCAGGAGTGAGACACTTCCTTGACACTTATCAACCAGCAGTTACATTTATCGGGGACGGTGTCAAGATACAACAGATGGAGGTGGTGGTTAGCCGGAGTGGTCATCTGTGGTATTTTTTACCTTTTTTTCTTGAACGTCGTACATTATTTGGCTTTGATGAAACAGGCATTTTACTCCTTCAATATTTTCAACCAGCTTCAGTCCAACTCATACAACGATTCCACCAAAGGCGTCCAAGTGCTCATCACACCAACGCACCCACGCATATCATACACGGTCTTTGTCTCGTCTTCCAACAGCGCCACCATCCCATCAATTAGAATTTCGCAGTCCATGTACTCGCGTTTCTGCGAAAGATTGGAAACTTGGGAAACAAATTTGCTCCTCCTTTTTGAAATCTCTGACATTTCATCATCCTCTCTCAACTCACTTGCAGTTTCACCATTCATGCCACCACCTCTGCTTCTCGCTTCCTGTTCATAATATAGCCTCATTGCAACAAATGTCGCCCACCCTTTACAAAACACGCGCATAGGCGCACTCAACTGCGAACGCGAAGATCCAAACCCAAGCGTAGTCCACAGCCCCTGATTCGAAGGCTCTCCAAATCGCAGCACATGTTCCGCGACATTCGGCAGTATCGAATAAAGCCGGCTCTTTTGATGCAAAACAGATGCTGAGTAGTGCTCCTGCGCATCCGCAACAGACAAAAGTTGAGAAAAAATATCAAGCAGGAAAAGAAGCTTTTCATCCTTCAACTTGTTTGTGTTCGAAGATACAAGCGCATCCATGTTGAGGGTACTGATCCATGTCGCGACCTGCTCTCCAATCGGAGTGCACGAAGCGTTTGTTGTTTTTGATTTGAGAAAAGATTGAACAGCTACGGCATACAGAGTCAATACATGTGCATGTTGCAGGCAGTTTGACATGAACGCTTCCTGGCCAAACTCAGGAAGAACCAGCACAGCAACAATGGGCTCCCACAACATGCGCTTCATTCGTACCAGTTGAGCCTCAATCGCCCTTTCAACGAGAATTGGCATAAGTTCCAGCGAAGAAATGTGGGTACATGCACGCGACAGCCAAAGTATCGGCTCTGACGACTGTTCAAGGCTTGCCAGCGCGCCTTTCCAAATGTGCGTGAAATTCTCCCTGCTGCATGAATTGATTGTGCTGTACAACTCCTCAATACAGTGTGATAGCAACGCATTGCATTGCGCGTCCGTTGAATCAACTTGCTGGAATATCTCAGGGATGATGGCGCTTAAATCTGCTACGCTGAATGTGTGGAAACCTTCATCTTGTGAGCAAACTTGCCGGCGAACCAGTTTGAAAATGTAACTGTACAACAGTTTCAAATCGTCAACACGGCGTCCATTTGATTTCAGAACCGCGCGTCCGAGTTGCAAAACGCGACCCAGCGGAGAGCTTTGAGGAGTCTTGATAATACTTGTCAGGTTTTCATCCCACGCGTCTGAGAGGCCGTTGAAAAGTGCTTCCAGCTCTCGATAATCCACTCGATATCCAGCAACCATACCCAAGACTTTCGCTTCCAAAGCGTTCAACAAGTCTACTCGACTATTTTCGTCTTGTGGCAAAGCTCCAGAACTTGCAGTGATACGGAAGCACACTTGAAGAAGTCTTGGCTCATAGATGGGAGACCATACGCCTGTGGAGAGGATATAACCTGCAAGCGCTTGCAGGTGAGGACTCCAACAGTCAGATTCACTCCAACTCCAGATTTCAAAAGCAACGGACGACGAAATGATGAAACTTCTCCACGGAGCAGGTTCAATAACCTTCTGGACACTTGAAATCATGTAGTCAGGAGGATTGAGGTTGACAAGGTGCGACGCGATATTCCAAAGCTCCAGGCAAATGAGATCAACCATGGAGAGAAGGCGCAGGGCCTTGCTTGCAACCTGAAGAAGACTTTGCAGAATGATTTCGACTTTGGCAACGTCTTCACTGACCCACACCTTCAAATCAATGTCAGACCCATCCACCGATAGAAGCCCAAAAAACAAATACAGTAATCTGCGCAAGTGAGACACGGTCTCCATCTTTTGCACCTCCGACAGCATTGAATGGACGGGTTTGGAGCAGAAAAGCAATGCTTCAAGATCAACCATCTGATGCAGTATCGCTTCATCCATGCCGTAAACACCAGCGACGTTTGACACGCTGAAATTTTCCAGCCGAATATTTATCTGATCCAAGATTTCGATGCAGAAGCTTCGAGATATAAGTACATCTTGCAGCTCGTATCCAGTTATTTGGTTCGCGCTGAAAGTATGCCCCAAGTTCAGTGCAGTCACACAGCAGCTGAACATGGGATCAGGGATTTTGGACAGAAGAAAGCCATCTGCAACGTAAACAACAGCTTCGACAATTTTCGACGTTGAATAAATCGCTTCATGGCCCAAATACTGCAAGAGCGCGTCCATATGAACATCCATTTGGTCGTCTGGAATGTGAAGCAAATCGGCCTTCACGTTTTCGAACAAACTCGTGAGCATTTCGAGGAATTGAAACTGGTTTGCTTCGCCGCATTGCGCCAACCATTCCGAAACACTAAATTTTCGAAGCACAGGCAGGGTTATTGACCGCTGCGGCTGTGACGCAAAGTCTAAATACATGTCACAGAATAAATCAGCAGCCACCGACGGCCTGAAGGCATCCACTGCTGACGCGAGTGAGTCGGAGCTCTTCAAAATTTCAAACAGCCGCACTGTGTGCTCTCTTGAACTGCCAATAAACAAGGCTCCCACAGTCTGAACACATCGGTCCAGTACAAAAGCCATTGGTGGGTACGATCGCAGGCTTGGAGCCAATGCCATGAGTTTGAAGAAAAATGGGACCAGGAGGGTATCAACGGTCTGCGATTCGCACATTGACGGATCACCGCTTGCCCATTCAGCAACGCAAACAAGCTTTAAAGCGCTCATGCAAACTCGAGAATCCACGTTGTCCCATTCGGAAAGTGTTTCGAAATGCGATCGATTATCTTTCAGCGCCTGCTTAACGTCGCGTTTTAAAACCACTTCGTCAAATGTGTACCGAAACTGCGCTGCGCCCATACACGCCGTACTGCATTTGCGCTCATGCCGGCCATTTGTTTTTGAATTGTTTACGTACAGTAGCGCAAGTCTTGCAAGGTAGTCCATGTCACTTTTCAAGTAATCTTGATGAACCTTGTCTGCGTCCCGAGATTTTGACAAAAGCACTTGAAAGTCTTCCTTCAAGATGGTTGCAGCCTGATCAAGCGTCATTTGCGACGGAGGAGTCACGACTGGATTTCGAGAGATCCACGGCATTCCCGGGAGAGAAGTTTCGTGAACATAAAACTGCTCTGAAGGTGACCGAGAAATTGTTGCTGATGACATGCTAAATCGCCGAGAGGAGTTGATCTGCTTCAGTCCCTCCCGAAGAGCCAAAATGGGAACTCTGTCAATCCACAGGTCATTGAACAAACATGGCGCCTGATGCATGATGGAATTCAGTTCATGAATACAGTACGAAGAATCCAGATGTCCCATAAAAATGTTCGAGGACAGCAGTCGCGGTTCCAGCAACCATTTCAAAGACGCTTTCAATATAGATGCCAGATGATCGCGTTCTGTGGGTTTGAAAACGAGCACCTCCGCTTTCGGCTCAACTGCCGTCAAGTCGGCCACATACTGAGAGAGTTTCTTTGATAATCTATCAAGCAGGCCTCGATTATCAATGAAAAAGCGGAATCCAAAACACGAATTCATGTTGACAATGGGATTCCGCGCATTTTCAAAGTACAGAGAAAAGAATATCTGGTGCAAAATCCGTTTTAGGGCACTGATATTTTTCTTAAAGAACGAAAACCTCACCTGAATCAGCAATGGCAATGTGGGATGCACACCATCAGAATCAGAAATCAAAGCAGCGACGCGATAAATACTAAACAACTCAATCGGTTTCCCAAATCCCTTTGATATTTCAGAAACAAGTGTCTGCGAATCTTTCGAAAGAGCATTCCCAATCTCCATCCGCAAGTCAGCTTCAACTTCACTCTCGGCCGCAAGCGCAAGCACTGCATACCACGCGAACTCAGTTTCTGAGGGTATCTGAAGCAGACTCCTTCGTATTGTAGATGGGATTGTTGCATAATACCAGCTGCCTGCGCTGCTGCCTACAACCAGCGTCGGATACAAAGACATATAATCGCCAATTGAAGTTGCAACAGTTTTCAAAGAATCCATCGGAGAGAACATTGACATTGCATATGTATTCGCCGGCTTCTTAAGCGTCAAAAGCAGGCGCGTGTATTCACTGCGAAGTGACGCACAGATGATGTGCCACTGATCGTGCAAAATTGCGATTTTTGCGAGGCTGTCTAATAGCTGCACACTTCTGCGGTTATGAATCCAGTCGGGATCCGCAAATGCCACGCGAATCCAGAGAAGGATCCAGTACGGCGCAGGTGCTTCGAATCCCACGCTCGTGCTCTTTTGCAGCATTGTTGGTGTGAGCTTCAACCATGTGCTGGATTTCATGAAAGTTGCAAAGAACGTCGAAAATATCTGCCCAGAAGCGAAATTGATTCCTGAGGTTGTGTGTATGAAAACCAAGTCATCAGATATACCGTCCTCAACCAATATTGACAGTATTCTTACCCTCAGTCAGCACAAACGACGCAAATAGCGTATTCACAACGCAAACAATCGCCTCATAACGCATATCATCCAGTAATATTTGCATCATGGCCCAACCATCTTTTTCAAACGCCGCGACAGAGTGTCCCACCTCGGACACCATCAGCAAAGTGAATGCCGCTAATGATTTCGATTTCATTGCACCACGCAGTGTTGCCAACTGCGCGCTTTCTAAAACTTCGAAAGGTCGAATCCGCGAGCCACCGTTGGATTCCAGCATTGTGTACGTATTTTGATATGTAGGTGGTTGATATAGGGACAATTCCAGTAGTATCATCCTAATAACGGTTCGTGGACTTTAGTTGTTTAATCCACCTACGGGCAAAAGAACCCACACTCACCAACACCAGTCATAAAACTCTGAATCGTTCACTGGTATCAGGGCGCCAAGGTTTCCTTTCGATATTGCAGCAGTTGTTGATAGCGCAGAAGAGACAGAGAACAACGGAACCTTCATGAATCGATCCAGATACAAGTTGCACAGCGATAAAGCCAAAAAACGATGAAACGATTGCGGTATATACAGGTCGTCGGTTCCTCCATTGTCAGTTTTGACACCCCAATTCAAAGATTCGATGATACATTTCCCAAGTTCGAATTTGTCGCTTTTTACAGGATCTCTCAACATGGCTACAAAGCTGTCGAAATCGGACGTTGTCGGGCACCAGATTTCCAACGGTAATCCTGAGAACAAGTATTTCGCCAACGGTCCGATTTGCGCAAAATTCTTTCTTGTCCACGTAACCAGCAGCGACATGACCGATGGCAGTGACGCTGCTATGGCAGCCAAGAGACTTCGCGTGTCTTGCAGATCTTGGCGGTATTCTGGGTCCAAGAGTCCGAAATGAAAAATGACTTTCGCAACGATTTCTTTCAGCCGGTTTTGGTATCCAGCATCTGCCCCACTTGTGCATAGTCGCGCCAGGAATGAAAGAAGATGTTTTGCTTCAGTGCGATTGGATGCCATCATAATTGAGATTCCTGGAAGCGAAACATCGTCGGCGATTCCAAGAGTATGGGCAGTTTCTGAGCGCTTTCGAAGTTGGGTGACGTTCACTGTTTCGCCGTTGAGAACAGCATTAACAAGGTGGAATTTCATATGATCTGCAAATAAAGATCAAATCAGCTCTTGATTAAAAACGTGACAAAGGCAGGGTGTTTTTACCAGAAAGTAGCGCGCATGGTAAGTTCGTCAAGTTCTCCCAACTGCCCGCCCGAGTCCTATTCAAAAGAATCCCCACAGCGCGGACAAACGAGCCATCAAGCTCAGATTGAACTGTTGTCGAAACTGTCGAATTCACCACCAATGGCACGTTAAGCTGCTGCTGAGAGTTTCCGAAGACAGATTTGATCGCATCCTCAAGGATTTTGATGAGATTGACGACCGTCCTTCCAATATCTTTGAGAATCCGAGTGTACCGCCGCGACGAGAAGAGAAACAGTCCGTTTGAGAGACGCCCAAGCATAAAATTTGTGACAGAAAATAGTCTCAGAAAGTTCCAGTCTTTCCCAGTGGCAATGACCCCCGCGTCACTCTTGTATGACCCAAGGCTTGACTGCAAGAACGAGTGATACATGGCTTCCACGTTAAACTGCCCAAAAAATGCCGAATAATCGTCATCCGATAAAACAGTCAGATTCGCATTGACCATATCCCTGTCCATCACATCCGCCTCCTTGATTACTACCCATTCTTCCAGTTCTTCAAGTTTCCTCAAGCTGTTAACAACAAACTCGTTTTCGATATCCTTCACACGTTGCTCCTCCTGCATTTCTTCGATCGGGCTCAAGAAGATGTGAAAGTTTGTGAGATACGCATCCAGAAACCGATCTGACCAGGTTGCATCATTCGGTGGGTGCCACTGAACGAACCAGTTTCCCCACAACCCAATTCCTGAACATCGAATTACATGCAATAGAAGGTAGCTACACTGGCCAATATGCTGATGCTGCGCAATTTTGTGGAACAGGCCGATGACATGTGAAATCCAGCCACGAATGTCGCGAATAAAAGCAGTTGAATCCGCCAAAACTGGGGGCATTGCCGCTGTGACAGTGCCAAATGATGTGTCTGGATTGTTGACAGCCGGGTCGAAAGAATCTTTGCGCCGTTCGAAGAAGAACAAAACATCGAGAAAGTATTTCAGTCTTTCAAAGCTGGCATCTGTTGCGTCCTCTTCGAGAGATGCAGTTGAGAGCGCCTTATCAATTTGGTTCATGTGTTCGTCCAGATAAGTTTGTATCCAGAGTTTGATCATCTTCATGTCAAAAGCGGCGCGTTTCTTTGCATAGATACAGTCAGCCAGAGTCGTCGTCAAAGTTTCACGCAGCTTTTCCAATTCGCCGAGGTTTAAATGCGCAGTTTCGCTCGAAACAATGTGAACAAGATGGACGCCATCTTCGCACCGCGCAGTCAACTTTTGATGCGTCTTTTTAAGAGTCCAGACACGTTGCGAGATTGATTCGATCGACGGCAGCAAACGCGAGAGTTGAGCAGACGAGGATTGAAACGTTGAAAACGAGCGTTCATAATTGAGAACATTCTCAAAGAAAATATCGCGTGCGAGAACGTATTTGGCGCTTTTTCGAAAATCGTCCACGATGGTCGCGTATTGGTTTTGGAGTTCCGCGTTCACGTACATGTTTGCTGTGTGGTCAATTGCGTTTGATCAGTTTCATTGAAACACCAAAAAGCGATCATTTTTTTCCAACCTAGAACGGCGTCATCAAGTGGCACTGCTTCGTTGAGCATGAGATGCATGGGTGGTGCTGACGGGGTGTTGATCGCATCTGCCAACTGAATTTCGAGTTCGCGATCAATTTTCGATTGAGCGTATTCGGATTTCATATTTGCTGCGGCTTCATTGTATTCAGCTGGATATTGTTCTGTTGACAGCGAGGGGTACAGTGCATTATCATCAAAAGCGATCATTGCTGGGGCACTGGGTGCCATGGGGACAGACGGATATAGGATATGCCCATCTGATGACTGAACAGGCTGGTATTCCATTGGAACATCAGTTGATTGGACGGCATCCGCTTCTCGAAGGCGAAGTGCGCCAAAGAGCGCGTCTGTGTTGATGACTGGTGAAGCGGCTTTGTGAGGGGTTTCGACTGAAGTATTTTGCTGCGTAATAGCAGGCTGGATTGAAAGAAGCATTGCAGATTTGTTCTCTGCTGGGGCAGTGTTGGGGATTATGGCGCTGGTGGCTGTGGTTGTGATGGTGGCACCCGATGTTGAGTGGACCCCCTGCCGTGCTTGTTCACTGCTGCCAGTATCGGCATTGGAGTCCTTATTGTTGGTCTTAGATTTCTTGTCTTTGTTCTTGCTCTTGCTCTTGCTTCTCGAATGCTTGACTAGAAGGCCTTCTTCCATCTTTGTTGTTAAATTTAAATCCTTTGCTTCATAAATATTTATGATAAATATTTTGGAAAGACAAATTTTTTTTCTCCAACGCGTTGAACAACGCATCATAACGAGACACATCATTGCATCCATCATCCATTCATTCCGGCATATCCCTAAAGTGTCAAAAGGAAAGAAAGCGGCGCATTTCTCTCGTCCACTCTCCCCTTCTGAGTCGTCATCCAGGCAGCATTCACAAACACAGTCTCCTTGCCCCTTCTCAGTACCCCCTCATTCCCAGCTTCGCTGAAATCAAAGAAAGTTCTCATTTTCGGACAACCCTCCTGCGATCCCTCCCCTTTGATGAACTCTGCACTTGCCACCAAACGTTGCGCGTTCTGTTCATCCCAATCAAACCGTTCCACGCCCCAACTGTAATGGAAATGCCCAAAAACTGACAGCACTGGTCTTGCTAGCTCGAGTTTCTGAGTCAAGACGGCGCAACCCGTCAACCCAGCACGGTTGGGGTTGTCCAAGTGTCCCAGTGGTGGGCCGTGAGTAATCCATATCTGCACATCATCGGTCACTCCAGGAGCTGAGGCCCATGCATCAGTGGCTTCGGGGGCTGGATGAGGCGGGTAAGAAAGTGGCCACCGATTCGGCGAAAACTCGGGTTGAAGAGGATTTGCGTAGACTTTCAATTCCTTCAACTGCCCTTCTGCGGTGTGATAGTAAGCAACAGTCTTGACCTCACGATCCAGGTAATAAATCCCCTTCTCCTTCACATCCAAACTCGTCATAAGGTCAAGACATTCCTGCGAGAACCGCTGTTGAGCTCCCTTGTCAAGTTTGTTGTCCCGGTTACCAGCAATGAGGATCTTGACCTTGTGTGGCAGGGTTGAGACCCAGTCCAGCACTGCTGTGAGCTCTTCAAGTGTGGAGAAGTCGGTCATGTCGCCAGCATGGATGAAGATGTCTGCAGGGGGAACAGACGCTGAGGGGTTGTCATTGTGTGTATCCGATGTGCATACTACGTGGATGGTTGAGGTGGGGAAGACGGGGAGGTCCAAGGTCATTGCTGATGGTGTGCGATTGGGAGAAGGGTTCAGGCCGAACTCGCTTTTTAAGGCGCTAAGTGGCATTGAACACGTGAGCTTGTTCTGCTAAGTTCAACCCAAATCACTCTGGCTGATAAGAGCTTGGCGTCAAAGATTTACCATAAATAGGTTGCAATGAATCCGACGATGAATCAGAAAGAGACGACTCAGAAAAAGATGTGGACAGCTCCGATGAGTCGGACGGAGATGATTTAGTTCCATTGGCCACACCAGACGATCACATCAACTCAAAAAAGCCATTGTAAGCCTTCACTTTTCCGTAGTTCAACCCACTGACCAAAAACAATATAGCTTCCTTCGAGACTGTTTAAAAAACCTCCGATCCGAAGATCTTGTCGTCCCTCATTGCAAGCCAATCTCACCGATCTCTCAAATATCATGCAAGATCTTTACCCGCGACTTTTGAACCGACAAAACACATACCAGCTGGATGATTTTGAATTGTATGTTCAAGAAGCGATTGTGGGCATGGGAGTACGCGTGCCGAAACTTGCAGCCAGGTTCTTGAATGCTGGACTGATGGAAGATGAGAAAATGTTGATGGGGAGAGTAGCGATTTTAAGGTATATGGCATTTACTGTCACTGCTGGTCGAAATCGGGGTGAATTGGTAACTTGTTGATACGTTCTTTTTGTCGTTTGTCAAGGTTTCGCGAACTCCAGATTCGGCAATGGTAAACTCAACAGCGAGCGCAAGTTCACTTTCATCCAGTCTCTCTGATTTTTTTTATCCCCTGGTGGATGGATTCGCGTTCCTGTGAGTGATTTTACCTTGTGTGGGATACATTTTGCTCACATTTCCTGTTTCGTGCAGATATGGCTTGAACGCGGTGGAAGATCTGTCGCATAATATCTTGGTGGAATCATTTTTGAAAACAGCAGCATTGATTGTAAAGTGCTCAGGTTGGTTTGTTGTTGCTGCAGTTTTTCGAAAGCATACTGACCCACAACTCACTGCTTGAAAATGGCGCGAGAGCTTCTTCAACTCGCGTTGAACATCAACTTTGCAACGCATGATGCAAACACGAAATCACCGCTTTTCCTCGTTTTTGGCATTGCCCTTTCTGCACCGCCAAAACAGTTGCTCCACATTGAATTTGACTCACGTGTTCTGAATGCATGCTCCGAGTATCTGGACGCGTTTATTGCAAATGAGGCAGACAGGGAGCTTGTCGACAAGGCCGAGCAACTTGTGTATCTTTTGCGTCGGTTGAATGTGAATGACTCATTGTGACGGCTCAAGACATATTTATGACTTCCTTGAGTGGGGAAATACAAACACATAAACAACTTATAAAAAGAAGATGTTCGACGACGCTGTCCCGTACTCGGATCCTGTCTGCCCTACCCGTGTTATTGTTGTTGCCATTGACGCGTCCCAGCATGCACAGAAGGCGTTTGACTGGGCCCTGGATCACTTATGCCGTGGCAGCGGCGACGCAAGCGGCGTCCTTGACGAGATTGTATTGCTAAGTGAGTGCCCACGTTTAAAACGAAGCATGTTTATCTTTTACAATGGACGACTGACGTGGCACCCCACTTTCACTGTCCAGACTGCCGCCCAGTCGCAGCAACACCCTCCGTCCCCGTCGGTGACGAAATCTTTGCCGGCGCCGTAATCTCGTCCAACCAAGACTACCAAGCATGGGCCGCAGAACAAACCCGCATCGAATCCCACACCCTCCTCAAAAAATACGCTCACCGCGTCATGGAGCGAAACAAGGGCGTCATTGTGCGTGCGATTGCATTGGAGGGAGACTCGCGCGAGGAGCTGTGCAATGCAGTCAAGCAGCTACGAGCAGAGTGTGTGGTGATGGGGTCGCAGGGAATGTCGCTCGTGTCCAAGTTGATGGTTGGTTCAGTGAGCGACCATGTCCTGCATCATGCGCCGTGTCCCGTGATTGTTGTTCGGTGAATTGCGCTCTTTTGGAATAAAGTGTCGAGCTTTGTGTTGTGAAAAAGTTTCATCAAAACAAAACTGTTGACCAGCAATGACTCACAAAGGACCCTTCGCAGTTGCGATCGACGCTTCCGAGAACTCAAAGGCTGCTCTCGATTGGGCCGTCAAGAACCTGTTCCCGGGGTCTCCCCAGGATGCGTGCGAACTCATTGTATTCAGTTGAGACATCCCATTGGTGCCCTTTCTTTGCTTGCAAGTGCCTTCTTGTGCCCCTTACTCGTGCCCCATGATCCCCTGCACCAATAACTCACACAAAACAATAACAAAACCAGACTGCCACACTGACACAATCATTCCTATGCGCACTCGGGTGTTTGGTGGCGGCGCCGCATCCACGGACAAAGACTACGACGAGTGGCACGTCACAAAAACACGCCTCGAGTCCCAAAACTTGCTCAAACAAGCTCAACAGCGCGTGCAAGAGTTGAACCCGAATTGCAAGGTTCAACTTGTATCTCTTGTCGGCGACGCGCGTGACGCGCTTTGCGATGCTGTCAAAGAGTATAAAATTGAGTGCATTGTGCTGGGACGCACGGGAACATCGAAACTGGAAAGAATCATGCTGGGCGCAGTCAGCGACTATGTCTTGAGCCATGCTGGCTGCACAGTTATACTTGTTAAAAAGTGACGTGTTTTTATATTTCAGAGTACATAGTAAAAGAATCCCATGGCTGTGAGTGATTAAGGCAGTGGGGTCGGGTTTCGTGGAATCCCTTTCAACACCGCCAAAACACACCCTCAACTTTTTGAATCCACCAGAATATGAAATTTTAAACGCGACACTCCTGCAAAGCCTTGTGCATCCCCACACACACAACACAGTGGCTCATTTTTTCTTTTTTCCTGATTTTGATTTCGCCGGCGGAGCTGTCCCATTGCTTTGCTGCGCTTTATCGGTTTCGCGTGCATGCGCAGCGGTGTCCATCGAGGCTGGGGGCATTGGATCAGGCGCTGCAGCTGCAGGTACAGATATCGGGGATTCATAATGCGTAAGACGTCTGCGCAGCTCATTTCTCTCAGCCTGCAAAGCCTGATGGAGATGGGTTGAGCAAAAACTAAATGTAAAAAGAACGCGAACTTTACCCTGCAAACATTTTCCAATTTTTCCTTCCCAAATCTCGCAGCGTCAATCAATTTACGCGCATTATTGCGCTCCTGTGCGACTTGAACCATGGTATTATTAATTGCGTCCAGTCGAGCTTTCAATGTAAGGTTATCGGATTCGAGGGATTTCGTCTTTGAAGTCATTGCCTCCATCTCAATTCGAAATGTTGAAAACAGCTCGTTGCTCTTGTTCAGAGTTTCCTCCACCTGTGGAAAAAAAACATGAGCAAAAAGTCTCCACTGTTCCTGGGACCAAACCCGAGGCTCACACACCTGCCGAAATTTGTCCACGTACACCTGCAACTGCTTCCTCAAATCGCGCTCGGTGGTCAAAAAACTGCCAACTTGCAGCTTCAAACTTCCATTGCGCTCAACTTCCTGCGCCGCGATTTGTCTCTGCTGCTCCAACTTTGCCTCCAACAACCGATTCTCCATCCCACTCGAAGATATCGCCGCTTCAAATTGTTTTTCTCGTGCATTCCATTGATTAAAAAAGTTCATGAGCTTCTCTTTGATGGCCGTGTCATAGACGCTAGCTATTGAAATGGAGTCGGTTGTTTCGGGAGAGTCCGGGATGCCAACGACAGTTCGGACTTGAGTTATTTCGGAGCGGATTTCGGATATTGTGCTGACGAATTTTGTGGATAGCTCTTCTCGTTCCTGCTTCTGAGACTGGACGATGGAATCGCATTTTTCCTAAAATGCATGAAAAAGAAAAAAAAAATACCGTCAGTCCGATCCTGCTATCGGGACATGTTCAATGAAGTCACCTTCACTTTCTTGTTCTCTTTTTGAAGCTCGCGACACAAGTTTTCAATCTTTTGTTTTTGAATGTTGACTTTGTGAAGCTCGGCTTTCAGCGCTTCCCTCTCTCTTCGCTCAGCATCCTGCCGCTTAGCCAGTTTCTGAGCATCCCGTTCCACTCGCTTGTGAAGTTGGAACTGCAACAGACATGCGTCAAACAAGAGCCCCAAAAAATAGCCAAAACGAACCAAGCGGCAACCCAACCCGAAATGCACCCGTCCTCACCAGTTCAATATACCGAGTCTGAATTGTACGTATCCGCTCCTCAGCTGGCCGATGGCTCTCTGCAAGGATACTCATCTCGCGTGACTCCTTCTTGACGAGCTTTGCTGTTTTTGTAATGTTTGAGCTCAATGAGTAAGTATTTCGAACGCAACGAGTTCCCCGTTGGGGGCACTCACCAATGATCTTGTCATCCTCTTCTTGCTGCTCCCGTGTTGTCTCGAGGTGCGAGATGGTCGACGTGATTTGTGAAGCGACCTGCGGATCCATATTTTACCAAAGAGCCAGTATATTTATTATAAATATTTAAGTTACGTTAAATATTGAACATCCCGTTTTATGATTGACACTTTTGGAACCCCTTTCGCAAACTCAAATTCAACTACCAGAAAAGCTGAACTGTCGATGAAGTTGATCATCGTTACATTCCTGAACGCGCAAGCTTTTTGTAGTCCGTCAAAAACTTCCTGCCAAAAAACGCTGCAGCGAACTTACATTCTTGATTCACGCAAATCACTTCATCCTCCCCCACCGCGCCAGATTTAAAGCGCGCCTCCATTTCAGATGTTGTGTCAAATTGACGACCTTGCAGTTCTTTCGAACATTGCGCGTTCACTGCCGCAACGCTTTTGAACCAATTTACTAACATAGCATCCATATTCGTTTGGTAATCATTTGATGAAGTAGAATTTGCGGTAGTCGTCGTTTTGATAGGAAAAGAAAAAAAAACATACGTCCAAGCCCCTATTTTTATTTCGAGGTAGATTTCGAAGCCACCTTGCCTTTATTTGCGCCACCTGCTGGCATCCCTCTTCCCCCATTCCCACTTTGCTTACCCTGTACAACATTCAATGTCTTCAGGTTGGTTGGATGGTACAAAATATCTGATTTGATTGCTGGAGCAGTTGCCGCTGCGATTGGTGGAATAGTTGGCGCTGCAGTAGCTGAATCAGTCGCAGCAATAACGGCAGCAGGCGACGCGTTCGTTTTGCTTGGTCGCCCCATCCAAGGAATGCGCGGTGGCCCAACAATCCTTTTCACAAGTTCGTACAGCTCTTGGAAGTTGGGAGAGTAGGCCTGTGCGTTTCGAGCCCCCGTTATTGCCCAAGGAATCAAAAAGTAAATAAAAAGGCCTACCTGAACCCCCAATGCAATAACTGACTTCAACCCCAAACAATTCGACAATGCTTTTTCAGATCCAGCAGGAAGCGGAACCAGAATCACATCTTCACCAGAAAGATAACACATTGCAGGAAGATGCGCAAACAAATGCGCCGCAGCCACATCCGCTTTACAAACAAACACCATCGAAAGATTCAAACACTTTCGATCAGCATTCGCAACATTTCGGGTATCCAGACACTTCGTGACAGTATTGACACCAATCGCGATTCTCTTCCAAATATGCGCAAGGTGCTGATCATTCGCAACGCTTTCCTCTATCGCTTTAAGATCTACGCGCTTTCGTTTCGGTGCCGGATTTACAGTCACGCTGCTTTCCTCAGCAGTGACTGCAGCCTTTCGCTTCAACTTTTTCTCAAGTTTTTTCCGCTCTTCTTGAAGCTGGATTCGAGCGTTAATGTCGAGCGAGTCTGCATCCACGGCATCGAGTTTTGACTGTGTTTGTTGTAATTCGGCAGATTGCTGTGCTTTTTGCTTTTGGATGACGATGGCGGCGGTGGTTTCGGACCTTGCTTCTGCGGCTCGAGAACGCTTTTCGCCGATTGGGGCTGTGATGCTGCATTGCACAAGTTTCACAATTGATTTGGGATTGAGATTAAGGAATTACAGTACTCACCTTGTCAGAGTTGACAGGATGAGCGCCGCGTCTTGCGGATCAAGCGAGGGCCTGGTCGCCGTGAGGTCAGTTGGCACGAGAGAGAGGTAATAACACAACCAAGATAGGAACACACCATTTGTACACCAGAGGATTATCCAGAATTGTCTTTTGCGTGTTGTGTGTTTGCTGGCCGTGTCCTTTGGCCGCAACAATCTTCTTGCTCTTGTTTCCCATCACTTTTTTTAACATAAAAAATGAGCAACAGCGACAATGAAGGCAAAGGCCCGTCGAAGCGGGCGCGACTGACGAATGCGCTCGACGTAAGTAGATGCTACCTGCGAGGGACTTAGGGAGTAACTCACCTCAAACTTCGCATCACAGATTGCAAAAATGAAAGTAGACCGGCTGATGGAGCGCGTGGATAAACCCATAATCCTACAATCTCGCCGCAACAAAGAAGCGAAAGTACGCGCACCGACTGAATTCGTGCGTAACGTTCAGGGGTCCAGTGCTGGTGCTGGATCCGGCGAGTTTCACGTGTACAGGAACTTGAGGCGGAAAGAGTTTGCTCGGTTGAAGGCGATGGATGTAAAGGATAAGATGGTGCGTTTGTACTGTACAGATTCTGTTTTTGTTTTACTGTTGGGGTTGTTTCTGATCCCCTCTCTCGCTGCACCCATCTCTTCAATCGCTTGGAAACAGGAAAAAGACAAGTCCGAATACGAGCAACGCATCGAGGCTGTGCGCTTGGCAGAGGAACAAAAAACGGCAAAAAGGCGGCAAAAGAGACGCAAGCGCAACGTGAAGGGCAAAAAGGGCGCGGGCAAGAACGCCGACGCCGAGAGCGGAAGCGAGTCTGAGAAGGGCGAGAAGGACAAGAAGGATGAAGGGAGCGAGGAAGAAGACAACAATGATGCGGATGAGAGTCTTCAAAAAGGCGAAGAAATGGAGAAAGAGAGGACCAGCGATGAGGACAAGTAAATAGTGCAACTGAAATATTTTAACAAAGGATCACTGGCGCTCCTTCTGCGCGGCTGTGAGTGTCGATGCAGCGAGCATTCGTTGGCTGAGGATCGCGTGTATATGCTCGGTCGGAACCGGAAATAAAGGAGGAGACGGCATCAAGTATACGATGGTTCAGCGTCGACGCGAAGCCTACTTCAAGCGGAATCAGGATGAGTGCAACGGTTCATTTCGAAAGTGGTGGGGGACAATGACGGAAATGCATTGATATTTGTTCAAAACACCGACCTTGGGGATATGACACGCGTGGTAACGCTCGAAACGCTCATCACCATGGGTTACGCGCAGGACTACACGGGTTCTCATTCATCATTCAACCTTGGGCGGTTCCGCGCATCCTTGGTCGAGCGACATCGTTGGAAACATGTCTTGTCGGATTTCTTCCAGAATCAACAGCACCAGCGTCGCAAGTACCGAGCCCAGCTAGGAGTCCGAAGTTCTGAAAGCAAGTTGGCCAACAACATCCTCTCCAAGTTCAAAGACGGTGACCGCGAGTTGGCGCTGTGCTGGGGTAACTGGAACTCAACGGCCGGCGCAAACCTTTCCGCATGTCAATGCCAGCTTCCGTTTAGCCAAAGTTCTTCTGGACAAATCGAAAAACCGTTGCGCTCTTTGATCGCCATGTGTTCGCTTGCATTGCCCACTTCAAGATCTGATGAGACATGAAAACGTTAGTCCCAGCGAAATAAAACAAGAAGAGACAGGAGGCAAGGAGAGGGAGATGACAGCCGGTTTAGTCTTTGACTCAAAGACCTCACAACCAGACAGACCGGAAGAGCCTCTCGCCTCGTCAGCCATCGTCACATCAAGTCCTAAAAAAAAAAACATCCCAAACAACAGCCGGTTTAGTCTTTGACTCAAAGACCTCACAGCTAGACAGACCGGGAGAGCCTCTCGCCCCGTCAGCCACAGAAGAAATGGGATGGGGGTCGTATTGGAATGTTTACGTATCTTTGGTTGGGGCGTGACGCGCGCGTTTTCTGCAGTAAAATGTGTTTGCAGCACAAAAATGACGGAAAAATCAACATCGCCCATTTATCAGCCAAAGCTTTTCTTTCGAGAAAGGAGGAGGAAGATGCTGTCTGTCTATACGGAAGAACAGAAGACAAAGTGTGGGGTGAGTACAACGTGATTGTACAGTCAAGTATGGCTGGACTCAATGTGCTTGGCATATTCATGCATCAATTCTGTTCTCAATCATTTAAAAATAGAAGAAGCAACTTGCTTTCTGCCGCATGTTCACTGGGAAGAAGTATTCTTGCAAAACTCTGATGCATCACAATACGTAACCCTATTGCACTGAACACTCAAAGTACATGAGACAACATATCCAAATTTAGCAAGATTATCTGGAATAAAAGGAATCAAGATGTTGGCAGTGAAGTGCAAGAATATGTCAAACGTGGATGAAAGGAGGAAGAGGTATGTATGTCCAGAAATATACTGGAACTTTGTTTTAATTGTGAACTCCTTAGAGCATCTCCACCAGTCAATTTCAGATTTCAGAATTTAAATTTCACATTTTTAGTAAAGTGAAATTTTTTTTGTCAATGCCCA
>QEAP01000352.1:0-13057 GCA_006535975.1 Chytriomyces confervae | reverse complement strand
AAAAAAAAAGAAAAGAAAAAAGTAGCGCACTCGTCTGAATCCGAGCTATCCGAATCGTCCGAGTCAGATTCAGCCTTCTTTGCAACGACGGCTGCTGCCTTTTTGGGTGCGGGTTTCTCGCTTTCGCTGCAGATTCGAACAATTATTTTCGTGATTGTTTTTTTAGGGGGAGCAACACAAAAATATACGACACAAATTAAGACGAAAACATTTCACACACCTGTCATCAGAGTCGGAATCTTGCTTCTTTGCGGCGGGAGCCTTTTTAGCAGCAGGTTTCGCGACTTGTCTGGGGGTGTGTGTGTTCCCATCAAAAAATAAATCAGAAAACTGCGAACCTCCATCGCAAAAAAGGAAAATGAAAAAAAAAAAGGGGGAGGGGAACTCACGGTTTCTCATCTTCAGACTCGTCAGAATCTTCGGACTCGTCGGAATCTTCGGAATCGGAATCAGACTTTTTCGCAGCGGCTTTTGCTTTTGGAGGTTCAACTTTGTCTTCATCGCTATCGCTGGAGCTGTTGTGTGTGTGTGTCGCGCAGTTCAGGTCAATAATATAAATTTAAATGTAAAAAATAAACAAAAACGGGTTCAAAAATAAATGTCAAACAACACTCAACTCTTCATCATCACTGTCGGATGCTTTAGCAGCAGCCTTGGTTGGTTTCTGTTATCAGAAGAAAAACCACTTTCAGCCTTCAACCCCACCAAAACCCGTCCGTCTCTTGCTGAAAAACTTAAACCTCATCAACTTCCATTTCCTCGTCATCACTGTCATCCGAGTCTTGATTCCTGTGTTGCAGATTCGGGGGAAAAAGAAGCTTCAGTTTCGAAAACATCCCATTTTCAACTCGCTCGCTGAGACAAGAGTTAAAAAACGCAACTGCTTTTGGTAGACTTTGTAGATTTCGAGCAACGTTGGCATCGAAGGACTGGCGCTCTGAATTGTAAGGCATCGCAGTTGCAGTTGTTGTTGTAGTAATAGATGGATGTATGTATGGGGTGTAAGGCAAAGGGGGGCATTGTCAGTGTTTAGCACAAGCTTGGGGAACAACCGGGAGAAAAAGACAAACCGATTTGAGGCCAAGGTCCTTCTTGACTTGCTCAGCAGCTTTCGAAGCACCCGCCTTGACGAGGAAGGCGTGGATCAAAGGGACGAGCGCCTTCTCTTGAGCTGTCAGTGTTGGCATTTTTGTGTGTGTGTGGGAGATTGGTAAAAAAGAAAGAAAACTCAAATGTTTCAGATTTCAAAGATTTAAGTCCAAACGCATCAGGACACTTGACTGCACAGCATCGACGGCGAATCAACTGGTGTGCATCAGTCAAAGAGGAGACACAGCTGCGCATGAGGTCACGTTTTTATTGTAAATGCCAACAGCCACAGAAATGATCACCGCGCCCGTTATGAAAAAAACAGCCAAAAAACAAACCTTTTGATGGAGTAAAAAAACACAAACTGGCTCTCAACAGTTGCGCATGTAGTCAAAGCACTGTTCAAACTTTCCACAATCAGCGTTGCTTGTACAAGCCTTGTTGGAACAAGTCTGGTTTGCATTGACCCAAGTCCCACCACATCGTTTACTGTATTGCTTGTCGGTCGTGATTCCCAGCTGTGCTTGGCTTGGGAACCCGCTTCCGACAGTTACGCCGCTCAAAACGTCTTTCAACGCTTTGCTGTACGTGGTTGGAGGCGGGTTCGTGTACGTGGCAGGGCTCTTTGACAGAGCGGGTGGAGTGGATGAGGATACGTCGTAGACACTGAAGCCATAGAATTGAGGGTCGCTTTTGATTTCGTCGTAAACTGCTTGCAAAGGGCCTGGTTCGAGGAAACCGCCGCTGATTGCGGATGTCCAGTCCCCTGCGAGGCCCACAACAATCTTGCCTTTAAACAGCTTTGTCCACTCGTAATAGTTGAAGTTGAATGGGTACGAGCACTGTTTGTTATTATAAATTCGGGGTTACAATTAGACGCAGAGGGGATTGTTTTGTCACTCACGGTTGGGTTGTTGTAGTATTGAACAATTAAATAGTCAATCTTGTCGGCGACGGCGGGAATCACTGCGCCAACGTTTTGGTCAGAGCCGTTGTAGTTGAGGTCTTTCAGGTAGCATTGGGGGACAACTGTTGTTTTTTATCATCAGAAGGGCAAGTTCAAAAAAAAAAAAAAACGCGCATTCGCATTTTGGGGCACTCAACTGGCAAGAATAGTCTTTGGACTCAGAGCGCGCAACGTGTTGATCATGTCAATCATTTCCGGAGTCCAGGGACTAGGTCCAGGATACGCGGGGTTCTTTTCAATGTCGAGCTCGATGCCGTCCAAAACGACGCCTGGACCAAAGGGACGAACTGGATGCGTTCCTTCCAAAAACATGTCGTAAAACAGCTGCGCGTATCGTTTGCCGTCACCAGGGCTGAACTTGTAGTCGGACACTTTGTCTCCACCGAGAGACACGATGACTTTGACGCCATTTGCTTGGCATGTCTTGATGTCCTTTCCAAGGTTCAAGTAGCTAGAAACCTGAAGCAAGTTAAGTTTTGCGGGTGAAGTACAAAAAAAAAAAAAAAAGAGGATATTTATATCACTTACAACAGCGGGACTGTTTGTCTCAGTTTGTCCGCCAGTGTAGATGTATGTTCCGGAGGTGACATAGTTGGGAATGCTGAAACCACCAAAGGTGAAGCGGAAGTGGTTGTCACCACCTCCAAACTCGTTCAGAAAGGCAAGATTGATGGTGTCAAAGTAGCCCGTGTTGCAGTAGTAGGCCAGGTCCTTCTGATAGGTGGATGAGTCTGTTGAGGGAGGCAGTGTTCCCAAGAGGATGTCGACGCCGTTTGCTGTCAAAACACGGACAAAACAAGGTTCAACTCCCGCCAAACAAACACCCCCTTTTCAACAAGAACAACAAGAATGTTTTATACCCATGGCGTCAGCGCCAAAGTAGCCAAACAGCTTTTGTCCCGTTGGCTTTGAGCCAGAGCCAGTGCCTGGCGATGTTGATGAGCCGGGTGATCCCGCTGAAGCGCCCTGGCTCTTGTTGCCCTTCGTGGCAAAGTAGGCAATGAGTGAGGCTGCGGTGATGAGGACAGCGGCGCTGACTCCGATGATGATGAATTTGTTGCGGCCAGAGCGGAGAGCGGCGGCTTTTGCGGGGGTTGCCGCTGCGGCTGCGGTTGTTGTTGCGGCGACAGGGGCTGCAGCAATTGGATGGTCTCCCATTTGCGCGATTTTTATCGTGTCCAGGTTGATTAAACAGTCTCATTTGTGCGAAAATTGAAGGTGCTTTCTGTGTGTTGGTGTAAACAAAAAAACCTTATTTGTTTGGCATTTCTGCGTGCGTGCGTGCGACGACACTGGCAAAGCAGCTCCAAGATGGAATAATTACAGACGCTCACAGCTCAAGAGTGAGTGCTGGCTTAATTCCTGCGTGTATTACTCTTGCTGTGTTTGTTTGTGTGTGTTTGAGTGAGTATGTTGGTTGCTGTGTAGTGTAGTGCGTGCTGCTGGCTGCTGTGCAAGTTGTCTTTGTTGTTGATGGATGGATGGATGGATGCATGGATGGATGGATGTGGATTCAAGTGTCGCTATTTACACACATGACACACACGCCTCTGTTCTCTGTCTGACTGCACAGCAGCAATGGAATAAATAAATACAAAATCAAATGATCAAATAATATATCCAGATCTGGGCTTGAGATTTCGTTTGTTTTAGATTCCGAATGTCGGCCAAACCCGGAAGATAAGATACCAGATAACCCAAATTCCTTTGCAAAGAGCAACAATAGCAACAGCAGCAACAGTCGCTGCAGAGAGAGAGAGTGTGTGCGTGTGAGTGTGCGTGAGTGCAAGCAGACACGCCAGCGTCAGTGTCAGTGTCGCAGTGCACGAACACGCGTCGTTCGTTGCCCTCAAAATCCACGCACGCAAATGGAATTAACACCAGATTTTTAAAAACGCCAAATCTTATCTCACGCACGCGATAGGGGACCAACACAGTCCACGAGTTGCTGTTGTGCCACCCCACATCCCCCCCTGACTCCTAAAAGTATAAAAAGGATCAACCACGCACGAGCCTTCATCCCATTCAAACACTGCACACTCCCAACAACAACACCAACAACACCAACAACAAACAACACCAACAAACAACACCAACAAACAACAAACATGGCCGCCACCTTCAACGCTACTTCAAACCCATGGCTCGACCACGGCGACAACGCCTGGCAACTGTCCGCCGCTACCTTTGTCGGAATGCAGTCCGTCCCCGGTCTTATGGTCTTTTACGCCGGCATCGTCAAGAAGAAGTGGGCCATCAACTCTGGTGAGAACCTCTTTCAAATCCATCACGCCCCAAAAAACTACTTAACTCAACCGCCGCTTCTTCTTCAAAGCCTTCATGTGTTTCTATGCCTTTGCCATGGTAATGCTCTGCTGGGTCTGCTTTGCTTACCAAATGTCCTTTGGCGAGCAGTGGGCTCCCTTCTTGGGAAAACCTGGAGCAGGAAGCAGTTTGAGCATCATGGTGCGTTTTTCAACTTGTATTCATCCAAAAAAAAACAACGATACTCATGTTCTTTACAGGGCTCATTGAGTCAAGCTTACATCCCAACATCCGGTGTTTTAGCCGCCTTCCCCATGTCTACCCTCGTGTACTTTCAATCCGTCTTTGCTGCCATTTCTGTCATTCTTATCGCCGGAGCCTTCCTCGGACGAATGAACTTTCTCGCCTGGATGGTGTTTGTTCCTTTGTGGCTCACCTTCTCCTACACTACCGTGTGCTTCTCAGTCTGGGGTGGAGGATGGCTGTTCAAAGCAGGAGTTCTCGACTTTGCCGGTGGTTACGTCATCCATTTGTCTGCTGGTACTGCCGCCTACGTTGGTGCCTGGTGCATTGGACCCCGTCTTAAACAAGACCGTGAAGATTTTGAGCCAAACAATGTTCCACTCATGCTGGTTGGTGCCGGTTTGCTCTGGCTCGGATGGAACGGTTTCAACGGCGGCTCCCCCTTCTCTGCCGGTGCCGATTCCGGTGTCGCCGTCTTGAACACCAACATTTGCACAGCCACAAGTTTGCTCACCTGGATGTGCCTGGACATTGCATTCTTCAAGAAACCCTCCGTCATTGGCGCAACCCAAGGAATGATTACTGGACTCGTTGCAATTACTCCCGGTGCCGGTCTCATGGCTGGATGGGGTGCTATTGCCACAGGAGTCCTCAGCGGCACCATCCCATGGATCTCTCTCAACATTGTTGGAAAGACAAAACTCTTTTCACACATTGACGATACACTTGCAGTCTTCCACACACACGCCGTTGCCGGGCTCCTCGGCGGAATCTGCACCGGCCTCTTTGCAACCATTGAAGGATGTGAAGCTTTTGCACTCACAACCCCAGGTGGAGCCATTGCTGGAAACTGGAACCAAGTTTGGATTCAGATATACTCGGGACTGTTTGTCATTGCAGTCAATTTGGTCGTTACCCCAATCATTCTGTTTAGCATTGGGCTCGTGATTCCGTTGAGAATGAGTGAAGAGGATTTACTCATTGGTGACGCCGCATGCCATGGAGAAGACGCGTATGCTTTCTACCATGACGGTGCCAAGGAAATTGACATTAACCGAACTGCCAGTTCTGCGTCGTTGGCTTTGAAGGGAAACACTCCAGTGGAAGTTTTGGGATGAAGGGGGTGATTTTCCCTTGCGAGGATTCTGCAGCGCGCGCGCGCCACGCGTGTTTGCGATTGTGTATGGGGTCCAAAAATCAAAGTGGGTTCCTTCCTGCTTTTCTGTTTTTTTGTTTAACAGTTATTTTTCTTTGTTGGATTTTGCACATAACACTATAGTAAAAAGTATGAAATAAAGAAGAGTTGAATTTAAATGTTTTTGCTGTTGCTGTGATTGACTTGTTCCTTTGTTTGCCATGTTTGTCTTTTGGGTCACGTGACAAACAATTTTTTTACACACAGAATCGGCGCAAGTCTCTTTGGCCCACCAACTTCCTGCCTTGGAAAATACACCCTGGAATGAACAAACAAAAAATAAACAATATTGACTTCACGCGCATCGCTACCTAAAAAATCTCTCCATCTTTATTCAAGTTTTTTAAAAAATTCCATGCACCCTCAACAAGCACATTATCCAAATTTGTTTCGTCCAGGAGACGCCATCGGTGTCGGCGCAGGCGCATAAAACCCATCCCCACCAACATGAAGCGCACCCGTCGTAACATGCGCAACATGATCCGCGGCACCCTCCCCAAACGGCCAATCAAACTCATCCACAACCACTGGAACACGGATTCCATACCCTACACCTTTCGGCGCCTTGGATCGTTGCCACAAATCCATATCGTCCTCTTGATCCAAAGCGTCGCATGAATCCAACGGTGAAATTGCATCTCCAAAGATTTCTTCACGCAGCCAGGTCTGGTAATTGTCTTCGAAATCAGCGTCAACTTTCGATGGTTGTTGCGTCGTCGTGGTTAACGTGGAACGGTTTCGATGCAGTTTGGCTACTTGCTCAGCGTATCGGTTTCGTCCAAGCAATGCGTGGAATGTACTACTGTTGCTGGCGCCGCCGTACCCCACGCTTTCATTGTACGAGCCCGCAGCTTTGGTCGACAGAATCATGGATTCTAATTCATCATGCCCACTGTCGTGTAAAAAGTTTGCTTGACCCTCCTTTCCATCGCTGCTGGGTGGTTGTGGGACGGGTGCTGGAGGTGGGTATATTTCGGGATACACGCGATGGTGGAAGCATGCAATCAGTGACCGAAGATATTGTTCTTGAGTCTGTCGAGAAAATGGGTCTCGCTTTCGTGAGAAGAAAAAAAAAAAAAAGGGTCATTGTTTGGGTTACCAGCGCTTCGTCGGCGTCTGTATCAGAGTCGCCAGACAGGTACTCCTCCACCAAGTTTGGTCTCAAATGAAGGTATATCGACGTGATGACTTTCATATTGCCTGCACAAAAACGACCCGCCATGAGTTTTTTCAACAAAAACAGGAGAATTAAAAGGGGGCAACCCAACTTGATCGCCATTTCTTTCCCAGCAACGGAATCTGACTCTTGAGCAATTTGAGCGCATACGTCTGCAATCCAGTATTCGGAACTTTGATGATACGCTTCAAGACAGCGCTCGCCTTCCACTGAACAAGAGCCATGATCCGGTGCGTTTTGCGCTTTGTAATCTTTTGCAAAATTCGAAGAAGGTTGATTGTTGTAAAAAAGTTTCGCCACGAGCCTTTTAGAGTCTGGAGATCTATAGGAGGTTGGCTGATCACATTTGTGGTTCCTAGAATGGCATCAAAGAAACTGGTTTTTTTTTTTTAAACATAGAGAGCATTTCAGTTAAAAATCACCACCATCCACTCCAAAGAAAAATAGGAGGTTCTCACTTTAATTCTTTCGGATCGTCTCTTTCTTTCAGTAAATTTGCGCCTGATATGGCTGCTGGACTGAGTGAATCAGACCGTTCCGGGTGTGACCCAACGCCTCCTGTCGTGGTAGCAGCCATGGCGGCTTGGACGGGGTTTTGGAACCAAATGCTCAGCATTTTAAGAATCAAAATTGCGCAGTTGTTGTCGACGAGTAGCTGGCAAATATACTCAAACTTGAGGACGTCTGGATGTAATGAATCATGAATTGAAAAAAAAATAAAATAAAAAAAAAAACGGAGAAAAAAGAAAATACGCACCATCGCATTTGATACTTTTGAGCAAAATCAGCAAGATTCCGGAAATGGCTTTTGTAACCATTTCTCGATGCCGGATGACATCAGCAGCTTCAAGAGCATCCTGGTGCTTCGATTTGGCATCTTCTTGAGAGGATACGTTGGCATCCGCACTGCTCACTTGATCATCCGCAAGAGGTGATGGCATTTTTTCGAGCGAGTTCTCGTTTTTGGAGTTGAGTTCCTTGCGATTGTAAAATAAAGGTTTGTTAATGTGCCTGCCAGCGCGACTATGCCTCTGATGGTACTTACATTGCCCAAATTAACGTAGTAAAGGAGTCGAATCAACATTCCAATGTGGATGGTTATGTTCGGGCTCAAATACCGCTACAAAATCAAAAATGTTAGACCCGTGCAAGCACAAAAAAAAACATCAGCAAACAAAAACAAATGGAAAAAAAAAAAAAAAAAAAAAAAAAAAAAAAAAAAAAAAAAAAAAAACCACAAAACCCCAAACCCCAAAAAAACAACAAAAAAAAAAAAAAAAAAAAAAAAAAAAAAAAAAAAAAAAAAAAAAAAAAAAAAAAAAAAAAAAAAAAAAAAACTCACATAGAGCTCTTCCACACGCTGCAGACCCAAATCAACCTGCCCTTTATACGCAGTGTCGCGCCAAGTAACCCCCCCACCCGTGCTGGGAAAGTCGAACCCACCCGCACCAGTGCCTGAGGCAACACCCTCTGCGGCCCTTCGTTTCACGCCTTCTAATTCGACAATTTCGCGAGAGATTTGAACTTCGCGCAGTCCAATGTACATTTTTTTGTAAAGCAGGTCCAAACTTTCTTCAAACGCGCAAGGAAGGAGTGAGTCAGAGGCAACAGGCTGAATCGTGCTCGTAATCACGCTTCCAGAAAGACCTCCATCATTGCTTAAAGGATTGCTATTTGATGCGCCATTGGCTGATGAGCCTTGCAAACTGGTTGATGCTGCATTACTAGAGGGAGGCGGTAGTGGGTTGATGATGGCACGGCGAGCAACGCTGGAAAGTGGATCTGGGATCAAAGCAGGTGATTTCAAGTCCGAAATGCTGGGTGTAAAGTATGCCGGATATTTTTGAGTAGTCAGCAGGTTGAAGTTGTGGAAATCTTGAGGTGTCGCTTTTGCGTAAGTATCTGGAGACAGATGCATGATTTCAGGATACTCGTTATGGCATGCAAAAAAGAGTTCCCAACCTTGAGGTACAGGAGGCAACCCTTCACGAGCACGACCGGCATTTTTGAGTTGCTTCAATGCACCACTGTTGCCGACTGTGACCAGCAATACTTTCCACAAAAGAAGTAGCAGCTGAATAATCAGGCAGTATCAGAGGCAATCCGAGATACGAGAATCGCTCCAAAATTCGAAATCATAAAAACCTTTTTCACGGGGTATAGTTTTCGATTTCCCTCTGCCAACACAGATACAATTTCAAATAGCTCAATTGCAAAGGGCAGCCGGCCGGATTTGGCTTTCACGAATCCATTCCCAGTGTTTGTTCCCTCATTATTACTGTTGTTCGCGGACGCTGCTGCTGATGCTGCTGACGGTGGAGGGTCGAACGCCGCGTCTGGGTCACATTCGCACAAAATTTCCACGAGTTCGGGATCATTGTGATTTGCGGTTATCAGGAGATACAATAGAGACAGATAGATCGTTGTTTCGTAATGCGCATTTTCGATGTCAAGTCTCAAATCTTCTTGACTGACTGAACTGTTGCCCAGGTTTGCTATCAAAGCTTCCAACTGCGAACTGACGAGTTTCAAAGCAGCGCGGTAATATGAAAATGCACCCAGAGACAGAAGATGAGCGTTTGAATCCACGATGGCGGCCGAAAGTGTGACTTTATCTTTCGCAGAACTGCTTGCGTATCTCCCTTGTTTCCGGAACAAAAGGGAAGTCAGGCGAGGGTGGACACAAGAATGAGAAGTACAGTACCCATCGCAACATACAACAGGGCCCTTGCAGCCTGTATCCTATAACTCCTCCTCCCTTCAAGAAGCGTCTCAAGCATAACAACCTCGTCCCCGCACGACTCCTTCAAGCAGTCTTTCCGAATCTGCGCATCGCCCAGCCCAAAAAACTCATCAAGCTCGTTCTCAAATGAGTCACAGTCGGCGTAATTTTCCACAGTTATAGTTATTGTGGATTTATCCTTCTCGGTGGAACTGTCGCAACGGGTTTTAGTTAAAGTTCGTCGTGTCCAAAGAGCCAGTGCATTCTCACCCGTTCGGTGACGTCGCGCCCTCCTCTTCTTTCCATCCAAGCGCAATGGTTCTTGCGCCCGGACCGCTCAATGAACTGCTTCGTGCTTTGCGTTGCATTGGATTTATTTACTTCACGCTTGGAATATTTAAATACTTGGTCAATTTAGTTACTGGCAGTAAATAATCAACTTCACTCACACACATGAGCGAACAGCATTGTTCGATGCGCAAACCAATGCTACTCAAATTCACGCACGCCGCTTAACATCGATGCGTACTTGTACTATGAGTTGCTAACGCGGGCTTTGATGAAATTTCCCTGAATCGAAACAGAGTTTTCTTCATGCGAAACAAGTTCGCGCCTCTGGCTTTCTAGCTACATGAAACAGGAACAAAGTAAGCGGCTGCGCGCAGTAAAACGGCTGTCGCAGTTCATTTATTTTTTATATCGTGTCAAACAAGGCAGTCTGGAGGATCATACGCCGTCGCATGAGTAGAGAGTGACGATCGGAAGTGTAGTTCACGGACAGGGCTCTGTTCCAATGAACAAGTTTGAGGGGGTGTAGTTGGATTTTACGTGGCTGTTTCGATTTTTTCCTGTAACCCAGAAAGGACAAATGGTACATGTCGACCCCTCTCTCACCCGACCTCCATCCGGACTCCCATTCGCCATCAAATCCGTCATCAGCATCAGTAGTCCATGTCAGCTCCGTAGATGGAGAGGATCGAAGGAACTGGATAGTCTCATTGATGGGTCGTATCAGCAAAGTCGTTCGAATCGAAATCAATCGTATGCCCTGGAACACCGCAAATACTCGCCAATGCCCCAACTCTATGGATGGTGAATCTGTTCTAACGATCTCGTGTCAAACCAACAATAGGCTGAAGAGACCAAGACCGAGAACGTCAACCGTGAGCTCAAGCTCGAGAAACTCTGCCTCAACATTTGTGTCGGTGAATCCGGAGACAGACTTACCCGTGCGTCAAAGGTTCTTGAGCAGCTTACTGGACAGCAGCCAGTCTACTCCAAAGCTCGCTACACCGTCCGTACCTTCGGAATCCGTCGTAACGAAAAGATTGCCGTCCACTGCACTGTCCGTGGCCCCAAGGCTGAGGAAATCCTCGAGCGTGGTCTCAAGGTGAAGGAATACGAGTTGAAGAAGAGCAACTTCTCCAGCACCGGAAACTTTGGATTCGGTATCCAGGAGCACATTGACTTGGGTATCAAGTACGACCCATCCATCGGTATCTACGGAATGGACTTCTACGTTGTCATGGGACGCCCAGGAAACCGTGTTGCCCGCAAGAAGGCAAAGTACGGACGTGTCGGATTCCCCCACAGACTCACAAAGGACGAGACCGTTGCCTGGTTCAAGAAGAGATTCGACGGTATTGTTCTTAACAAGTAAATACTTCATTTGCGTTGTGAAGGGATGGTGGTGGTGTGTGGTTTGATTTTTTGACCTTGAATCAAAAGCGGGGGATGGATGACTATCCAAATAAAGTCAACAGTTCATAAGAATTCTGTGTAAGAAGACGCGCGCCATGTTCTTATTGCTCTTTATGTCTTCAGAGACCTGTAACATGCCCGCTTACAACTTTGACTTTGGATTCAATCTGCTACAAAGTACTGTCACTTGCAATACCTTGAGCGACACGATTACGGCACAAGTCATGCACGGCAACATTGAATGCACTCCAACTCAGGCAAGTCGTGACGCGGGCTGTCATGCCAATTGTAGGTCATGACTCGGACACAAGAAAAGACTTCCGTGTTCCGTGTTCCGAATGAGCCGCAGTCGAACAATTCCTTGAAGACGTGTAAATTTGGCGATGCAAGATTTTTGGAAAGTTTAAAGTTCAGACATAAATTATTTGTATTCCAACTTGCGTCTGCAGTCATCACTTGCAAACACAAAGAAATATCAAGAAGAAAAGAACGAAATGAGCAACAAGAAAACAAAATCTATAAAAAGGAAAAGTGCAACTCTAAAGTGGTTGCAAAATACTCTGAACGACGGCACTCAGTTCTTCCACATTTTCCTTTGAGAAAATGGTGTGGTGCGATCCTGGCGTCGAGTAAGATTTAAGGTTTGGCAATACGCCTTCCCATCCGTAAACGCGTTTCCCTGGGACCGATTCCGTGTCAGAAGTGGCGTCGGGGTCCGTGGAGGCCGACTCGCTGATTGAACCGACTCCTTCATCACTCTCCTCATCATGCGCTTCCTCCTCTGCAACAACCAAGGCAACTTTCCCATCGTAGTGTCCAACACTTGTGTGGCTTTGAACAAGCATCAAATTGTGTCGGATTTCGTCCCGAAGATGGTCCAAAAATCCGGGCGAGGTCTCAGCAGAAGGCATCCGTGAAACCATCCATCGAAGAAATTCTTCCACCTCTTCACGCCTCTTGACTTCGTCGTCGTTGGCTTCATAAACCGCCGCATGGTTCATACTGTCAAACAAGATCACTTGTCCAACATCGCGCCCTTGTTCCTGAAGAATCTGGGCAACCTGGACCGCCACTTCTCCTCCAAAGGAATATCCACCAATTAAAAGAGTTCCGTCTGGCTGTCTTGAATCAATGCTTTCTGCATACTCGCGAGCCATGCTGTACAGTGTTGGATGCTTCGCGTAAATCGGGGAATAGAATCGTGTGCTGTTCAAAGCCACAACGTTCAAGTCGGTGAGTCTGCCGCGCAATGTCAAGAATGGCATCGTCAATCCTTCGACAGCGTGCAGTATGAAGAGAGTAGGCCTGTTCGGCAGCACGTCTCCAATGTCCACGAAGCGGTCCACCAATTGAATCATCGACTTTCGAGCAACTGAAACAGATTTGGCAAGGTTTTTCAAGACTGGGAAGCGGTAAATTTGCTCCAACTTGATGTTGTATCCATGAGAACGCGCCTTCTGGTTCAGCACAATCGCTGTGACAGAGTCACCACCGATGGTGAAGAACGAATCATCCCGCCCAATCATTTCTGAAGGCATGTTCAAAATGCTTGACCACATTGATTGCAAAACTCGTTCGTCTTTAGTTTTGGGGGGCTGCTTGATTGCATCTGATCCGTTGTAGGCAATACGACCACTGATGCTGATTGTTCCAAACAGGCTACGAAGTGCTTTTGCGTCTGTCTTTCCACTGGAGTTT
>QEAP01000351.1:11570-27251 GCA_006535975.1 Chytriomyces confervae | reverse complement strand
TTCGAGGACCTTTATCCAACACAGCGACTGGATTGCGTGTCATGCATTGGCTGACGGTTGTGCTGCGAAGATCCAATCCCTCAGCAACG
Organism: Chytriomyces confervae; assembly: GCA_006535975.1. Lineage (NCBI taxonomy): Eukaryota > Fungi > Chytridiomycota > Chytridiomycetes > Chytridiales > Chytriomycetaceae > Chytriomyces > Chytriomyces confervae. The sequence continues at coordinate 27,162 of QEAP01000351.1, read as the reverse complement.
ACGCGGAAAGCAATGTCTGTTGCACAAAAAAGAAGGCCCATTTAAGTGACTTCATTTCAGCTGTGAGGTAACGATGTTTTTCGCGACCTTTATCCGTGAGAATGCCGCTCAATTGGCCCTCTTCGTTCACGACAAGAACTGCATCGGCACGTTTTGCGGCCATTAACTGAGCAGCCTGAAAATGGAGAAATGTCAGCATGAGTTGACGAAAAAAATGGAATTCCGCGGTGCATGAACACGCAAAAACAACCCGAACAAAAAAAAAAAAAAAAAAAATTGAGGCACGTCTGAATAGGTCCGAACAACGTGTTCTCCACTCCCATACGAAAATACAGAATTTGACATTCATTTCCAATCCGTCAAAAAGCTGCTTTCGGAGGGTTGATAAATACCTGCACAATTCGCGCCGTTTCGAGGACGGTGATTGCCTGAACGGGTTTGAGAGAGGCCACCGTATTCGCGTACCCTTTGGGCCTTCTATTAACAGGTGGAGCTGTTGTAACGGGCGTGACGGAAGCCACGGACATGCGTTTTGATGGGACCTTTCTTGACAGCTTGAAGAAAAATAAAATAAATAAATAAATAAATTAAAAAAGGATTCAGAATAGAACCTCTGTCTCTGCTTTCTTTCTGATAGAATCGTCTCTTCTCGCCGTGCGGGATCTGTGGATAGTTCCCTGCTGGTCTCGCAGTCCCTGCAGGGAGGGACCTGGTTGGGTGTGTGGCATGGACTGAGACATTGAGCGAGTGGGTGTTGGGATGGCGGTTGGAGTGGAGGCGGTCTGTGTTTGAGGCTGCGGTGTTTGTGTCGATGAGAGCATCTCAATTTCCATGCTTTATTGTTTTACTTGTTTTGCCTCTTGATTGTTTTTGCACGCATTTTTTATTTTTTTACTTTACCATTTTATCGGACTTCAATTCTTTAAGCGCGTGCCCAAAGGTCCGAACGATGGTTCGAGAAGGTCCGAGAATGCGAGACAGAGAAAGAAGTTTGCGAGTGTCTGTGAGCGCGCGTGCGCGCATGCACAGACACGCAGCGCGTCAAACACGAAGAAACGCCGACAACGCAACACCAAGCAGAACATTCCCACTCTGCCGACGCCCCTCCCACAAACACGCACACACACACACACCCTCTGTCCACAGCACCGCACATCCCGTCCTTCCCAAGCAAACCTCAGCGGGACACGCAGGCACACTAAACTGAAATTTTCCGGATGTGTTTCACAACCCGCTGAAAAATACGTTTCGCTTTTTTCTTCCCCTTTTCCCCCCCTGAACGAAGCCTAAAAATATCTCTCAAAAATAAACATGGCCGCCCAACTCACCGAAGAGCAGACCCTCCACTTCCAAGAAGCCTTTGCGCTCTTCGCCAAGAACGGCTCCACCATCTCCGCAAAGGACCTCGGGGATGTCTTCCGCACTGTTGGCCAGTCCGTTACCGACGATGTTCTTGCCGAGATGATCAAGGCTGTCGACACCAAGGGCAAGGGCTCTGTCGACGTTAACGAATTCCTGGCCATGATGGCGTCCCACCCAGCCGGTGCTGAGGCTGAGGAGGAGCTGAAGGAGGCATTCCGGGTGTTTGACAAGGCGGGAACTGGATTCATCACAAGCTCGGACTTTAGCCACGTGATGAACAACTTCCTGGGCGAGAAGGTGACCTCGACTGAGGTGGAGGAGATGGTTCAGGACTGCGACGTTGACGGAGACGGTCGCATCAACTACGAAGAGTTTGTGAAGATGATGCTGCCCAAGCACTGATTCTCTTTCTCTTTTTCTTCATCTCAACCACGAGCCGAGCCTATTAAAAACCATGTTTCCTCATTCTACTCTTCTCTGTGGACAACTGCTGCGGTGCGTTCAGGGTGTTTTCTAATAAAGACAACGGTCCAATTTATTTATGATCAGCCCCCCCTTCCGCCGGTCGATAAGGATAAACAAATTTCTGATTGCGCAGACAGGCAGATTCCTGCCCCTTGGCACCTCGACACTTGGGGTCACTGGTCGCCTCCTTGGAGGTTCCGTGCTGTCGATGGAATCTGAGGATGGTACTCTGAGGATGCCTTGACTGGCAAGAAGTGCGTCAAGCGCAAGCTTTTGAGTGCTTATAAATTACAGCGTCTCCTTGTCACCAATCCTTCCAAGTCCTTTTATTTATCGTACATCAGGCATCAAAGAGCGATCATGCCACCGAATACTCTCCCCGCATAACGACTTGCTCCTGCCCGCTGTCTCGATCCTGCTGCACAACCCACACTTTGCCAGCGCCATCTCCTTGCGCGTTGAAAACTGAGTTTACAAAGACAGGCTGGGACAGCATGTACGAGTATCGACTCATGTGTATGGTTCTTTCAAAAGATTTGGCATTCAAATACCTCAGTGCATGCGCGAATGCAATCGTTGCAAGATACGTTCCTGGGACCACAATGTCTTTTGCAAAAGTATTGAACACGGTGAATAAATAAACGCGGTTGATGCCAACTTGCTGATCAAAGACAAGTCACTCTACCTCGATACCCTTCTTGCATCGCATAGTCTCTATTGTAGTGGATCAGGTGCGCGTTGTATGTCAATGCCGAGTACTGCATCACTTGCACATGTGACAGTGAGTGAGAATGCGAATACGCGGCAAGAGCACCTTTTGACGATGCAGAGTTTGAAGAGGCAGAGTTGGCAGGTAAAGAAGTTGAAGATGATGAAGAAGAAGAAGGCAGAGAGTTGGAAGAAGATGAATGCTTCTCTCTGGATGTGTCCAAAGAACTCCTTCCGTTAATCAAAGGATACGCCAAACAACGCGTGTCTGTAATGGCCGCCTCGCCCTTCGAATCAACCACACTTCGCTCCGTCCAAACAAAATGAGTGCCAGACTTTTCGATCATGCGAGTCATGCGCAATTGCATCGAAACGGATTCTTCGAGATTCAAGTGTTTGTGAACGACCACAGACCCACTGACGAGGAGCCGTTTCCTGCGCCGTTCTTGTGTTGCTGTTGCTTCTATGAAACCGGCTTCGTTCCGCGGGATTCCGACTGTATCAGGATCAAGGGATGGCGGAACATGATCCGCGTCGTATCCGTCGTGCGAAAGCGCCGTTGAGCGGCGAAAGAGCGCCAGTTGCAGCAGCGGCTGCACTGGTGGTAGTGTTGCCGTGTATGCGCAGTTGCTTGATGACAGAAGTTGACGCATCAGCGCCAGCTGCTGGGTGCTGACCACCTCTGTCTGGGTGTGAAGCAGAGAACGTATCCCGCGCATAAAAAATAAGTTTAAAAAATAGACACAAAAAAAATGAGCCCTCGAATCGTGTGCTTCGGATCGCTCAACATTGACCAAGTCTTTACAGTGGCGTCCATCGTGAAGCGTGGAGAAACGATTGCCTCAACGGCCTTTGACCAGTTCCCGGGCGGAAAAGGTGCGAACCAGTCCGTGGCACTTGCCCGAGCCTCGAAGGACGTGTCCGTATTTCACGGTGAGAGTTCTTGTTGTTTTGTCCATTCATCTCTGTACAATGTCATATTGATGTTTTATATCATGCGCTGTATCTTTTCTGGTTGGAATTAGCCGGATGTGTTGGCGCCGACGGCCGCTTCCTTGTGGACCTTCTCAAGCAAAACAAGATCAACACAGACTCGATCCACGTATCCGAAACAACGCAAACGGGCCGGGCAATCATCCAACGAGACAGCGACGGCGACAATGCAATCATTCTCGTGCACGGCGCCAATTTCGACATTTCAACGACCCACATTCACTCAACCTTGGACGCGTTTCGCGAGGGAGACTGGCTGCTGATTCAAAACGAAATCAACCATGTTTCGCACGTGATTCAGGCGGCCAAACAGCGCAATTTGAAGGTGCTGTTGAACCCGGCGCCTTCTCCTGAACAGTTTCACAGTATTCCTTGGGAGCTTGTGGATATTTTGGTGGTGAATGAGGGAGAGGCGGATTCTGTTTATCGGGGCCTGAAGAGTGCCGATTTGAGACTGGAAGATCATTCGAGACAGGAATTGGCCGCGACCATCTTACATTCGCTTCCCAACTTGCAAGCCATCATTACTACTCTTGGTTCAAATGGTGTGTCGGCGGCTTTTCGAGAAGCTGGCGCAGCAAACGCTCAGCTTGAATACATTACAAAACCTGCATTGAAGGACTGCAAAGTTGTTGACACAACTGGTAATGGACTCAGTTTTTATCTTCCGTCATTCCTTAAAAACTGTATTTTACTCATATTTTCGCAACGCCAACAAAACAGGCGCTGGAGACACGTTTGTTGGTTACTTCCTTGCAAACTTCACCTCTCTCCAAGACCAAGCAGTTGATCTGAACACTGCCTTCCAAGAGGCTGTTGAGCTCGCAGTCGTTGCTTCCGGAATGGCGTGCGAAACAGAAGGTGCGATCCCATCGATCCCGCATTGGGAAGCTGTTGTCCAACGACGCATGAAGCAACAGCAAAAATAAAATAAAAAAAAGGGAACTCGGTGTCTGTTTTCAAAGCCAGTCGGTTTCTGTACCATCTCCCCCATACAGTTGGTGACATTTGAAACGCTTAAAAATTACTTTTTGCGCGAAGAGATATTTACTGAGTCGGAGGAGTTGCATTTCTGCAAGATGGAAAAGTTATTATAAAGCGGAGCGTGCGCTGACCGATTTCGAAAACATTTTCATTTCTTGAGCGTCCACTCCGAGAAGTCGGAGCAGGCATCCGCCAGTCATTTGCACTGCAGTCTCCACTCCCAATAGGAGCGTATGAGTCCCCACTGTCGCCAGCACTACTTGGAGGCGCGCCGGTTGAACTGCAGCCCCCACTTGATAAACACGGTAATGGATAATCGCGCAGGTTTTGTTTTCTTGTTGCCGCACAGTTGAAAGATGTCGGCGATATAGTTTTCAAAGACGGTGGGGACGTAGACCTGGATATTTTTTTTTTTGAATGAGTTTTTGGTGATGAGTTTTTTTTTTGTAAACAAAAAAAATTGGGCGAAATGCCCGTGTCCTATGGATACCTCCTTTCCAGCGATGCTTTTGACGGGCAAACCTTATGCGCGAACTATACCCCAGTTACGACAACAGCAGACTCGAACAACATCGACTACTCCACCCTCACTTCCCTGATTGACTTTGACGCGTCAGTGGACCCAATCACTCAGTCGCTGTGCCATACCCTCTGCCAGCTTTACAGTGGTGGATCACCAGCACCGATGCTTGACAAAATCCTGGCCATGGCTGTTCATTCCGCCACCGTAGAAACCATGTCCGTCACGCTACAAGAGATTTTCAACAACGCCAACATCTTTGGCAAGATTGCCTTTTTCAAGCATTTCCAGTTCTTTGGCTTCCAACTTCAAATTCCAGAAACTTTGCTTCATCAAAGCTCCGAATGTTTTACGCGTCTAAGTGGGACTTACGGCCCGTACCTCGGAATTTACGGGAATTTGGGCGCGGCTGTCTTGACTGGGATCCTGCTTCTGTCGCTGTTTTGCTTTGTGCTCTACTTTGAGTTTGTGAAGCGGGAAGACAGCAGTCGCACGATATTGACTGTGTTCAACGGGACCCTCTTCTTGGGAATTATGGGCATTTTGATTCTGTCGGCATCTCTCACTGCTTCAAGATACAAGCTACTACACAGCTTCTACGACCAACGCGCCATCCGGCTGTGCGAGTTCTGGGCCAACATTGGCATTTGCAGCTGGCAAATGTCCTTCACGTACTACACCTTCAGAAGATCTGAACCCGAGATTCGGACGCAATTCCCGCACTCATTTCCATGCATCAGATTCGTGATACGGATCATATTCCCGTTCCTCCTTATCGTCAATGTTGTCGTCAGTATCGTCAAAATCATTTTCCCAATCAACGCCAGTTTAAACATTGCAAACCGCTCATTAAACGTCACGTGCGGTGGAATACAAACCTTGTTTGACTTGATGTTTGTGTTCTGCTGGACTCGCGCGTTGCATCGCGTGAGTCAGTGCATTGGACCCAACCCGAAGCTGGTGACGATCGCCGCGCATGCGGTGTTTGCCAGCGCGTCGCAGCTGTTGTCGTATGTGTTTGTTATCCCGCCTGGGCGTGCGTTCACGGGAGTGGATGAAACGAATCTGTTTTATACGCTGTCGATTTATTTTATTGTGGCTGCGTTTGCGGCGCTCTTTGTTTTGAAGGTGCGACTGCATTTTATGAAGACGATCCAGTCTCCGCAAATTGTCAAGTCATGTGTCGAGGAAGAAGGAACCAGGTGCGAAAAAACGCTAATGCGTCCTTCTGATGCGCTCAAATAAATCCGTCTTGTTGGATTCCTGCATTCTTGGAAATTGTTGCCAGAGGTACGTCGCAGATGGCTAGTAACCGGCGCAGGTATTCCGAAACTGTGCTTTCACAAGAGAAAGTGGGCACCACTAAACCACTAAACTACCTATACATAAAATATCTTCACACATCCGACATGGTCAAAACACTTTCAAGTCCATATATCCATCATCCTCCGCAAACATTTCACTCGTTCCAGCCATCTGACTCAATGCTGTCGGTATTTCTTGACGCACATAATCCAATATATCTGCAAGCGGACGCGCAAACTCTGCATCGTCCTTTGTGAAGAACGTGTAAAATAGTTTTTCAGAATTGGAATTTTTGTGGCTCATTTGCTGAATCCGGCTTGAATAAGTCACTGGATTGGGAACATCGAGATTGCATGCAAACTAGAAAGCGCCGCCGTGAAAAGCGAAAAGAAAAAGGGGGAAGTTATGACAATGTCTCAAAAAGTTGAAAATTTTACCGTCGCATTTTCCAAATAGTTTTCGGTCGACAGGCCGGCAGTCACTGTAATGATAGGCGCCTTGTTTTCTTTGCCATGCGTTGCAATACTTGATAGTTCTGAGGATATTCCGTTGCGGCAAAAGCGCTCGCCTCCGTCAGCAGCAAATCCAGCTTGTTGCAGGAATGAAATGCACGGATCCACCGCTTCAGGCGTATTGACAAACACTGTAATTTTCGCTTTCTCATAATCTGCCGACTCTTTGAGCAAATCAGCAAGTCTAAATGAACGCAGAAAAAAGGAAGTTGGCTCAGACAGAACAGAAAATGAACCAAACTTTGTACCTTTTGTACTTTTCCTCTTTTGTCGTCATCAAGATGATTTGCTTCACGTTTTCGTAATCAAACGCGTTCGCGTTCAGACGGATGTAACTCTCAAGTCGTCTTTTTGCGAGGCTCACGGCAAGTGACGATAGAGAATACACTGCTTGTGCCTCTGACACGCGCCGTAGATTCTCTTGTAGTTGATTCCTGTGTGAAAGAAATACATTTGGTGTATTTAGAGCCGTTTGCAGACACACAAAGACAGTGGCCATACACTCACTGGCTATTGCGGACTGCTCAAAACCCATATCATCAAAGACTAAATACGAAACCATCTTAAATTAATTTTCCTTCTGCTGATCAATGGGATCAAACTAGACGCCGTCGCAATGCATACATGCGCGCCTCTGAATCTGAAACAAGGTTTCCCATCCTGCAGCCTTTCGTTTTCATTATCCTTCAAGAACACCTACCATTTCAAATCAGTGAATTGACAGAGATGTTTCAAATGGTGCATCATTCGAACAACGCCCTCGTCGGTGCATGTCACAAAAAGCGCAACGTGGCCACCATTTTTGGTGCCGGATGGCTGAGCCTGGACGTGGAGGATAGCCGGGAGCATCAAGGCCAGATATCTTTCAGCTTCTATTTGGGCTGTTATAATCTGTCAACGCGAGGGCGAAGTAAAAAGATGTGAGCTCAGTGTATGCATTTTAGTAAACGCGAAAAAAGAAGAAATACCGCATCTCGCCCGGACAGGAGAATCGGCAATGCCTGGCCTAAAAAAGGATTCATCTCGGCAAATGCGTAGCGTAAACGCGTGTTTGACAGCCGTTTGATGTCATCCCACGAATAAATCGGATTTGGGATGTTGTTTCCGAGAACAACCAACTAGTTTTTTTTTTTTTTCAGTGCATGCTTCAGATGGCTGTTGGGTTGATATTTCAAGTACTGACTCACCCATTCTCTTGCCGAAACTTTTGCACTTCGGTCGCCGAAAGAGCGGCGATGCGAGCAGGTTCATCAAAAGCAAGCGGAACTGCATCCGGGACGGTTGCTATTCTCGAGAGAAAGTCGGATTGCTTTCTTTTGCGCGTGTGCTTGACTCCTTTCTGTTTCAGTGGATGGTTGGTGCGTACAAGAAGGGCATTATTTGGCTTTTCAGCGAATGAACTTCTCGGCCCAGCTTGGATTGGGCCCGACGAGGACACGAGCGACGTGAAGTTGAAGGGCATGTGTTTTTGTTGACAAGAAATGAATACCAACCAGCAAGCAGATAAAATAAAAATAACTTGTCTCGGTCAATTTGCACTTGTCAGACCCATCAAGAAGCAGAAGCGCATCTGAGCTTGGAGCGAAGAGAACTGGCCAAGAAGCGTTGCTCCTCGGAAATGAATAGCGCCTGCAGGCCTTCTTGACCAAGACGAGTAGCGCCTGTATTAATGCTGCTACATTTCAAGGGAAAACATGTGATGGTACACATCAAGAAATTGTAGGTCGCGATACCGGGGCGCCGGGATTCAGTAGGATAGGGCAGTAGGTGACCATGCAAGGAGTGGAGCTTGTTTCTTTGGAATTCGACGTCATGTTTTCTGAACAGCAATCTCTCAACAGCCATTTTATTCCTCATCAGCATCTGCAGCTTCCATGGCATCTTCATTTTCTTTTGCCTTTTCTTCCACCTTCCGCCTTGAAGCTTCAGTAATGGAAACCATTTTGATGGCCCCGATGCCGTTGTAGTCACCCTCCCACTTCCGTAACCTCGCAACATTGGCCGCATCACACATGTCAGGCACTCGCATGCCTGTCGCATATTCGTGTCGATCTTTTCCCTGCAGCATTTCAAGCAGAGCAATCTTGGGGGGTCGCTGTCTATTGGGCCGAATCGTAGCTTTCAGCTCCTCAATCTCATCTTCGTTGCGGTTGATATATCTGGGGATGTGAAAAGAAAGGAAAGCATCCATAAGAACCGAGACATGTTTAAAAAAGAGAGAGTACTCAACTGGTCAATCAGGTCGTGCACAAGTTCGAGATTCGCGGATGGAAGTTCGTCTGGAATGGCGTATTTGAACCACACCATCCTGTCCACGGCGCGGGTTCTGTCAGCGTCCTTCATGGTCTTGAGGCCAGCGACTCTTTCCTCGCGTGCAAAGGCCCGACGAAGTTGAGCAGCCTTGCGGGAGAATGGATGGGCCTTCTCGGCGCCCTTGATCTTGCTGACTTTGTGTTTCTTGTTGTTGGGCTGTGGTTGTTTGAAGGTGAAGGGCATCTGTAAGCAGAGGGAGGTGGGGATTCGTGGGCAACGGTGCTCACCATTGTGGGTTTCAACTGTTGATCAAAAAACAAAAAGAAAGAATCCGAAAATGTGTTTTCAGCTTGCGTCGCCCAACACACTCACACGGTCGGCAGTCAAGGCACGAGCACCGCAGATTCCCACGCAGACCTTTCAGACTAATGTCGAAACGATCAATCACATCCGCATATCTTCCTTCTTCACTTGGATGGAATTCTGGTAACGAAGCTGCCCGCGATATCGAAATCTTCCCTGCTGTCCCTGTAGCTGTTGCCTCCAAAGATGGACGAAGCTTCAGAAAACTGCCCAGAGCGAGAAATACCCTCATCAGCATCACGCACATGTGAAATCTGTAAAACTTTCGACCATTTTTGTTCATGCAACATGGCACCCCTTCTGTCAGCTGCGCCAAAGCAGGTTGAAGAGACATGGTTACTGTGGGGATCCTTCATTAAGAACAATAAGATTGCAAAAAGAGTGAGACTGGAGGTAAGAATTTGACAGTTAGGACACAAGCGCGGGGGTCAATTGGTAGAGGGGAAAAAGTATCAAGGAGCGGGAACAGCAGAAAACAAATTAATAGCAACGTAGGTAGGTAGGTAAATCATGTATGCAGGTATCTCCCCATCCATCTTGTCATCAGGAAATGATGTTGGAAAAGAACAGAATTATAAAACGCAGTAAGCGTCAAGAACGGAACCCCATCAAACAATGACACAGTCTTTCCCCTTCCCTTTTCCCAGTCGAGCGGAGGAGCTGCTTTGTCTCCTGCGAATAAGATTTTTGTTGGATCCCGCAGCGAGTGCAGCCCCCATTCCATGCTCAAACACGTCCTGGACACCTTCCTGGTTTCTTGCTGAGCATTCAACGTAACGGTATGCGCCAATTTTTTCCGCAAGTTCGCGTCCCTGTCGGCAGCGGTGAAAACGATCAAGTTTTTTATGAGAATCAAACGTGTTTTGAGGGCGCTGTCATGTTTTTTGAAATTCGCACCTGAGCTGCCTGAATGGGTGACTGGCCGCTTTTAGCGAGGGTTGCAATCACGGTAGGATCATTTCGGAGATCGGTTTTGAGCGCGACTAATAGGAAAGGCACGCCCTTTGCAGTAGTGGACAACTTCTGGATGCCACTGTTAAAAAAATAAAGGCATGAGCTGTCAACATAAATAGCCAGTTTGGCGAGTCTTTTCAATCCGCTCTGAATATACCAATGCTACGAATAAGCAAAGTCTCGCTCATGCGTCGTATCCAATCATGGCCGCATATGAGGTGACGCCAACAAGTGTTCATCCCGTCACACAACAAAACACAAGCGGAAATATACGCACTTGCGTCTGAATGTTATCGAAAGAATCGAGGATATCGACAGAGTAGCAGATGAGAATAACGTCCGAATCGGGATACGAAAGTGGGCGCAGTCGGCTGTAGTCTTCCTGGCCGGCAGTGTCCCACAGTGCAAGCAGGTACCTCCGGCCATCGATCTGGATGTCTGTTACTTGGTTCTCAAACACGGTGGGAACGTAGACCTGCAAAGGGAGTGTTCCGTGGGTTCAGCGATGTGGCAAGAGCGCAGTTGAGGAAGGTGATGATCACCTCTGGAAACAGGCCCTTGGTGTAGACAAACAGCATGCATGTCTTGCCAGTGAATCCGTCTCCGACAACGACAAACTTCTTTTTGGGAATGCTGGCGTCACCGGCGATCATGTTTGTAAAGTTTGTCGTTGCCAATCAATACAAAAAATTGTGCAGCGACTGTTCAAGTACGGATACCAGCAACTTGGCCGTGGAGCCAGAGTCGCGTCGGCACTGCTTCGCATCATTCTCTTCCAGCAAGCAGAGAGAAACCCCTCGCCAGAGCGAGGGTATATTACAACAACAACAACAACAACAACAACAAAAAGCAAAAAAATAAAACATGAAAATATCTAAACACTAGCAAAATGTAACTATCAACCATGGCAAAAGAGAGAGAAAACTGGGGACCTGCTGTCAGAAGGAAAAAAAAAAAAAACCGCGCTTGTCGCGTGAAGCGAACAAGTCTACAGCAAGAGACAGTCTCCCTTCGCTTTTTTGCCACCCGCTTTCGTTCCATGCGTCGGCTTCTTTAAGCTGGCGAGGGAGGCACGCGTTGCAGTCTCAAACACTTGTCGGACACCTTCCCGGCTTCGCGCCGAGCATTCGAGATACGAGTACGCGCCAATTCGCCGTGCCATGTCTTGTCCCTGTCGGTACACACACAATTTTTTTTTGGTATGGTGTTCAGATGTTTCCCCTTTTTCTTGTTTCGATTTGGCTCACCTCTTGGAACGAAACGGGTCTCTCTCTCCAGTCTTTGCGAGCGCACGCGCAACATTGGGATCATCACGAAGATCCTTCTTACACCCAACCAAAATGATGGGGATGCCTGGGCAGTAGTGCAGGACTTCGGCAATCCACTGGAAAAAAAGGTTGGTTAAATTGGGCATATTTTTTTTGTTTTTGGGAGAACCACAAGCAACCCAACCTTCTCTGCAATGTTGGCAAGGGAGGTGGGGCTGTCGATAGCGAAACAGATCATTGTGACGTGTGTGTCGGTGTAACTGAGTGGGCGGAGACGGTCGTAGTCCTCCTGGCCGGCTGTGTCCCAGAGGGCAAGCTGAACACGGACATTGTCGACACTCACGTCGGCCATGTAGTTCTCAAAGACAGTTGGGACGTAGACCTGAAGCGAAATGCATGGCGGGATAGATGGATCGGGTTAGGATATGCTCGGACAACTGTGAGATAGCCTCACATCAGGGAACTCGTTCTTGGAGTACACAATCAGGAGACAGGTCTTCCCACAGGCACCGTCCCCCACAACTACCAGCTTACGCTGGACAGTTTGCACGTATCCGGCGTTGGTGGCGCTGTTGTTGTTGCTGTTGTTGTTGGCGGAGAGCATTTCAGAGTTGATAAATATTTCCTTGGGAGGAGTCGAACAAAGCGGACTCTCAATTCAAGGCTGGGCATTTTCACACTTCGTGTTCTTCAAGGTTGAACACCAGATTCCTTGTTCTTCTTCTTCTTCTAGGGCAACTCCCGCTTTATATCCCGCAAATGAAATCAAACCCAAGTCCCACAACGATAACCGACACTACTAGAAAAACCTAAAACAGTGTGCAGCATCCTTCGTCAGCAGACGCACCATTTGCTTGCGCAGGTGCTCCCGAAGTCTGCTTGGGGAGAGAGGCGCGGGTCACTGCTTGGAACAACTCCTGGATACCTTCGCGGTTTCTGGCGGAGCACTCCATGTACGCAACAGCTCCGATTCTGCGAGCCATGTCGGCACCCTAACAGTACACAAGTCGGGGAGGGCATAAGAAAAGCCAGTTTGGCAAAAGAATGTAACAAATGAATGTGATGGGGGGGTTATACCTGGTGTTGCGACACGGGGGATGCTCCAGACTTTGCCAACTCAGCAATAACGGCTGGGTTGTTGCGCAAGTCCTTCTTGAGTCCAACAAGCACGATGGGCACTCCGGGGCAGTACTGGGCAACCTCTGGGTACCACTGCAAAGGTACAAAAACAAAAACCAATTATGTTCAGCGTTTGCCAATCTCTCCTTCACTCATGGAACATTCCCCCAATGCGCAAAACATGCGTGCCCACCTTCTCTTGCACATTCTCCAATGAGTCCGGGCTGTCGATCGCAAAAGTAACGAGCACGCTGTTGGTGTCTGGGTAAGACAGAGTGCGGAGACGGTCAAAGTCCTCCTGTCCGGCAGTGTCCCACAGCGTCAACTCAACGCCACGGCCGTCAATGTTGATGCTGGTGGTGTGGTTCTCAAACACGGTGGGGACGTACGCCTGTCGTTGGGGAGGGATGGGGGGAGGCAATCAATATAGGTGGTTGTGCCAAGGAAACGATGACGGGACGGTACCTCGGGAAACTCGTTGCGCACAAAGACAATCAGAAGACAGGTCTTTCCGCATGCACCGTCGCCGACGATTACGATCTTTCTGCGGGGAATCTCGCTCATTTGCATCTTTGGATTTGGTTGGTTTCACTGTGAAATTAACGAACGGAATTTACGGAGTTGAGTGAGAAATATATATTTTATTTACCAGCGTATCTCATGCCGCACAGATGAACGCGTGGAGGAGCGTGTTGCGAGGGGTGCCTTGCTTTCATGTCGTGGCTTGGATCTTTTGGCGAGCGACCTTGTTGGGTTGTTGGTGGGTGGACAATGAGCACCAGCAGGTACTCTCAACTGTGCTTTACTGAACCCTTCAACATTGCTCAAGATTGAGGTTTAGTTGAGGGAGGGATGCGATGGTGTAATGAGGTGAGAGTCATCAGGAAAGCTGACAAGGGCACTTGGCTTGCGTAGGAGTAGGGGAGATGAGTGACTTGAGCAGGAGGTATTGGGTGCAGTTCAAACCTGATTTTGGGAGTCGGTTGTCCCTGGGCAGGCTCGCACGCTCCTCACATCGGAAAAGACCCCGTCCAAGAGCACGCATGGAGCATACTTGTCGTTCCGCAGGCGCCGCCGTCACCAACACTCGTGAGTTTCTGGTGCTTTGATTTCATGGGCTTCAACATTGGGTCGGAATAACAAAAGTGAGCGTGTTGAACACTTCTGTTTTCTTGAACAAAGGCAGTAGTGACTCAAAGATACAAACACTTGAAATTATTTTATTTAAACCAAACACGGACAATACGAAAACAACGACGGCTGCGCCTGTGCGGGTGTCTGCTCCGCTGATTTCGAGTGCTCGACACCCCGCTTCATTGTCGCGCGCGTGGCGGCCTCGAACACTGCACCAATGTTTTCTCGCAGTCTCGCTGAGCACTCAACGTACGCGACTGCTCCAATCTTGCGTGCAACGTCTCTTCCCTTTTTTTTTTTTTGTTGGAATTGTCAGAGTTTGTTGGATGTTTTTTGAAGTTGCAGTTACCTGTTGTTCGGACACCGGCGACTCACCCACCCGTGCAAGCTCCCTCAACACATCAATATTGCTTCGCAGATCGCTCTTTAACCCCACCAGCACGATAGGCACGCCTGGACAGTGCTGATGAAGCTCACCAACCCACTGAAAGAACCAAAAAATGTTGAACACATGCAAATTCTGAACCAGACAGGCAAACACACACAAACCTGATGCTCCACATTCTGAAGCGACGACGGCGAGCCAATCGAATACGCCACCATAATCACGCTCACGTCGGCATATCCCATCACCCGCAGCGATGCCAAGTTCTCCTGCCCGGTGGAATCCCAAATGGAGAGCGTCACTTGCTGGCCGTCCACAACAATGTCCGACACGTGGTTTTCGAACAGCGTTGGAACATATTCCTAACAGTTCAAAAAAAAAAAAAAGAGTCTTGTGTGAGGGGGCAACAAAAAAAGGGAGCCATATATGCTGAGCAAAAAGCACCTCAGGAAACTCGTTCTTGACGTACGAGTGGAGGAAACATGTCTTTCCGCATCCTCCGTCTCCGACAACGACCAGCTTGCGCTGGAGCAGGCTTCCGGTCTCCATCTGTGCTTGCATGTTTGCTGTGTTTCGTGTTCAGCCAGTGGTGGCAGAGTTGATGCTTATAAAGATTGCGGGCGCCGTGTTCAATAATTTCCTGTTCAATGAACACCTGTTTCATCCTTGTTCATTACTGTCAACATCACTCTCCCCCCGCTTTACTCGTCACACAAACAGCACAACGCACACCATGGGCGAAGCATCCATGAGACAACATCCGAATGAAAGGGAAGCACGACGAGACGGAAAATGAAAAAAGCAGATGGGGCAAAAAGAAAGTAAAAGAAAACTGTTCCAAAATCACATTCTACAGAAAGTAAAGAAAAGAAAACTGAGAAACGAGGGTGGTGCGCGCAAAAGAGTCTGATCAAGAAGAAGAAAGGGAGCTAGAGACCCACTTTTCCCAAAAAAAGTATCCCTCTTCGCGTGTTTGCAATCCTTCTTTTACACCAACATGCATCCCTTGGGCTTCTGCTTCTTTGCGCCACCCGAAGATGCACCCCCACCCCGGTTTGTCAAAGCAGCTCGCGTGGCATGCTCAAATACTTCAGCTACACCATCCCCGGTACGTGCTGAGCATTCGAGGTAGCGGTNNTTTCCGCAACGGCTTGTCCCTGTACACATGATTTTGCGTCAAATCAAAACTTTTGCGTTTTTTAAGCAAAGAAGAAAAAAGAGAGACAAGCACAAACCTGCTGGGGCTGGACGGGAGATTGCCCAGTCT
>QEAP01000351.1:0-11493 GCA_006535975.1 Chytriomyces confervae | reverse complement strand
AAAAAAAAAAAAAAATTAGACACAAAAAACAGGGTTGAACGCGACACAAGACCCTTAAAAGGAAATAAATTGGAGGGTCGTGATACGCCATGCGGCACACAATCACACGCACCTTTTCCTGAACGTTGTCCAAAGAGTCTGGGCTGTCGACAGCAAAACAAATCAAAATCACGTGCGAGTCTGGGTACGACAATGGGCGGAGACGGTCATAGTCCTCCTGGCCAGCGGTATCCCACAGAGCCAACTCAACCCGACGCCCGTCGATATTGATGTCGGCGATATAGTTTTCAAAGACGGTGGGGACGTAGACCTGGATATTTTTTTTTTTGAATGAGTTTTCGGTGATGAGTTTTTTTTTTTGAGAGCTATCGTTTTGCTGAGAGAGCGTCTGTCTGCAGCCCTCCTCCCCGCACAGTGGTAATCTTCAGTCCCGTTTTGATGAAAGAACTTCCAGGGTCCCGAAATCCGCCAGTTTTGTTGATACTCAAACAGCCTTGGATATCACTTTCAGCGTAACCCTGCCAGTTCCGGGATACAACTCTTCTCATTGCCAGCGCAGAATTTCTCTGTCCGTTGTTTCGATTCGTGCGGCTCTTATTATTTTATGAGCAGGACCCCCTTTGTGTTGGTTGTAGATCCTCCCATCAAATCCTCGCCATCTGTGCGATGGAAAAGATGCGAAAGAGACGTCGCCATCCAGCGTGCATAGATACGGCCTCGCCATCGCCGCCCCCGTCCGCCCGTCTTTGCAAGACACCGACTCTCAAAGCAAAACTGGCTGCGCTTTCTCACCTCAGGAAACTGCTTCTTGGAGTACACGATAAGAAGACAAGTCTTTCCGCACGCTCCGTCTCCGACAATGACGAGTTTCCTTCTGACGTCGCCCATGTTTTATTTGAAAGTAAATAAAATTTACGGTCAAAAAAAGGGCGTGTGTTGTTCTGGAACCCTTGAACGGACAAATAAAGCCACGCGCATCTCTCGCAAAGCAGCGTTGCTTGTTCAGCGCCGTTGCAGCTGCAGAAGTCGCTGGATGCGGGTTGCTGGTTGCAGCTGCTACCACGCAGTCAGCGCAGGCGTCTCGTCGCGCCAGTCTGCGCTGCCCGTGTCGAATGCAGCGAACGAGAACGAGCGCGTCAACAGCAGCGCCGGTCGTTTAAACCGCGTCGCACAAGCGCCAATTTAAGCCGTGGTCCATGTGCGCAAATAAATCTCCAACCAACAAACCAGCAAACCAACAAACCAGCAACAAATGCTCCCGCTTCTCCTGCTGCTGACGCTGCTCGCTTCCGTCGTCTTCTGGCTGCACCAGACAGGCACAAGGACCCAGCCACGCCGCATGTCCGTCTTCAGCGAGATTCTCGCCCACGAGACAGGTTTCCTCCCCACCCCGCCCCTCGGCTAGCTACCGTTACTGACTCCAGCCATCCTCACAGGTTCCTTCCCCAAGAAGACAGAGTGCCCGCCTACCACAATCCACGGCGCCATCTTCCTCGAGAAGCTGCCACCGCTGGAGTCTCTCATTGCCTTGTTCCAAGAAAAGATCAAGAGCGAGGAACGCTTCATGTCCACCATCGCGTTCGACTTTAAGAGGGGAAAGTACGACTTTGTTCCAGCCAAGGGTGACATCGACTTCCACGGCCACCACATAATTCAAGCCACAGTCTCGGACGAAGATGGGATCCGGGCGTACGTCGAGAACACGTTCCACCGTACTTGGAAGACGGAGATTGCGGAGGGTCGCCCGCTATGGTACTTTCACCTCATCGAGAACACAGGTGGACTTTCCGCCATTGTACTCGAGCTGCATCATGCGATTGGCGACGGAATGAGTCTCGTCCTCTTCTTCTCGACCCTGTACACGGACAAGGACGGACAGAATCTGCCCACGCCCAAAGCCACAAAGTCCATCTCGAAATCGAAAACGAGGGTCAACCCGTATTATGCTGCGGCAGTCATTGTCAGAGCGTTCTTCAAAATTGTGCTGGGCTCTGTCATTATGGAAGACACCCACACACTCATCAAGACCCCGCATCAGGGATATGTCTATGACCGCGGCGTCAGAAAGATTATTCAGTTCCCACCAATGAGTTTGGAGGCAGTGAAAGATATCAAGAATGCTGTTGGATGTTCAGTCAACGATATCATGACCTCGGTGTTGGGAGGAGCCCTTCGAAGGTGATATTCACGCGTTGGAAATCTTAAAGACGGTTTCCTAACATGCGTTTTTTAAACAGATATCTGCGCCATCGTAATGACCCCTTCATTGATTACCCTCTGCTCCAAATCCGAGCTCTAATGCCTTACGCATTCCCCCGCCGTGCCGCCTCCCCCGACCAACCCCAGTCCATCCTCAAGAACGGGTGGACCCTCATCTCCGTTCCTCTATCAGTCCGGGCAACCCCCACCGCCACCGCTCGTGCCAAGGAAACCCAAGCCACCATGGACATGATCAAACTGTCTGGTGAGCCATACATTGCCTCCACACTGCAAGACCTCGTGTACAATGTGGCAGGTTACGACGTTGCCGCGCAGATCCAGGCAGACTTTGTGTTCCGGCATACAATGACATTTACAAATGTGCCCGCATTCGACAAGAACCCGTACATTTGCGGGGAGCGCATCTTGCATGTGCAGCCGTATGTATGCAATGCGGTTCCCCAGATGAGTATCATGAGCTGTGCGGGTGGGTTGTATGGAAACTTTGTGGTGAACCCGGAGACTTTTGTGGAGGCTGAGTTGCTGGGACAGTTTGTGGTCAAAGAATTGGAGGAGCTGGCGAAAGAGAACGGGGTCACCACGCCAATTCTGCTGCAAGTGTGAGTGGGGTGCAGCAAAGAGTACTGTTTTTGTGTGCTGTACTATTTCCTGGTTGACTGCCTCATACTTCCTTTTATACTATTTCGTGTGTCTCATTGCCTGCTACCACGCATAAGAAAATGAATCTCATAACGCTGAAATGTTCAACCTCTGCATGAATCCTTCGGTGGTCTGTGCAGACAAGAGACTTAACCTCATGTCATCTTTACACAAGCTACCAGAAAATGCGGCTCCACGGCATCCACTGCCTCTCCATGTAGGGATATAACTTTCGTTAACTGCCACCTGAAGATACCATCCGCCCCCCCACTAGCACGAGACTCGGAGCAGATTCCAAAAATCACTTGGATGGTGGTTTCTCCAATGGCTTGTACACAGACCAGACGCGTATGCAAGCTGTTAATGCATGCTCCACCATAACTCCGTGAAAAATGTGTAAGAAAACTGCGTACACTCAAATATCGTGTGAATATACGTAACAATAATATTTCTATTTCTCATCCAAACGAATTAAATTACCAGCCATCACAAAGACGATAAATACAACCGTTGAAGATAATCCGTCAATGACATACACACCATCATCAGTGATTATGTAACAGGCTTCGCAGGAAAGACGGGAGCATTCGTGACCGGTTTCTGATGACGTGGCATTGACGGAACTGGAATTGGAGGCGCTGCTTTCTTGGAATCATCTTTGGATTCGTCGTTGTTTGCGGAAGCTGCGGATGGTTTCGCAGGAAATACAGCCGGCCCTAACAAATGATCCGAGAGTCCAGTGTGCACTGGTGGCCGACGCGCAGTGTCAGATTGAATCGGAATTGCCGTGGCTGGCATGCTTTTTTCGCTGTTTTTTGATGGCTCATTCAGATTCAACAACGTGGTTCGTTTCGGGATGGAAGGTGCAACAAATTTCAATGTATCTGATGTCTTTGGCTGTCGATTTGCAGCGGCGTCTGCACTTTGTTTCGCTAAAGGATCAAGTACAAATGTCCCCCTGTTTTCCGATTTCGTCGGCAGGATGGGGCCCAATTGATGCTTCATCGGATATACCCTCGTATTCACAGTGACATTCGCGGTGACATTCGCATTGACATTCGCATTGGCATTCACAGCATGGACAGTCCCATTCTTGTTCTTCGCATCCTCTTTCCTGGTCCGCGCCGCATTTGCTCTTTCAAAAAACGGCACCTCTCCTTTCAAATACGGCGTCACATTGACAAACCCCATCTCACGAAACATCTCCGCCCAGCCTTCCAAAATCGTCTCGCGATACCCTGCATAAAAAAGCGGCCCGCGCGTACGCACACCTTTCCAATCGAGGGCCTCATCGTCATCTTCGAATTGCGAGTTCTGCTGGCGTGTGTTCATGCTCAATTCTTGCAGTTCTTGGAACGAGTCGAAATAGTAAATGTACTGTGAAAATAACGGGTCGTAGTAGTCAAAGTAGACGCTCCAGGCTGGGAAGCCGTTGATGGGAACGAGCGCGGTTTTGGGAAATTCTGGGAATTGTTTGACGAGATCCAGGTGAATACAGTGCGTAAAATGAAGGCCGTCCTGGAGATGGTAGTTGTGTATGAGAAAAAAGTGAAACCATTTACAATGCTAACACAAACCTTGACCAAACTCTCATAAAACATTGGCGTCGGAACAAACACGGGCACTCCAAATGCGATATTTTCGTAAAACTTCATGACAGAGTATTGATACGGCACGTCGATAAATGCCTTGAATTTAACCAAGTGATGTGGCCCGCCATATTTATGACCAAACGGAATTATCGAAATGGGAATCTTGTACTGATCGCGCATAATTTCGAAAATATGCGTAGTATCGTGGGTTCGAGCGGCAAAGTTCCGCTTCGTCGGGACATCCAGGTCACTCGGATAGGCATGTTGTCTCGACGCCCCGACCGGCCTCAACAGCCGCACTTGATGCAACTTTGCTTGAATATGGTGCTCCACAAACGCTTGCTCAACATTGTTGTTTGCGACCCAAAACAACCTATTGTGCAAGGTTCCCCCGGGACTCGCTTCTTTGGCGAGCGAGCGGAACATTGCATAGTAGGATTTCTTGTCCTTCACATCCCAGTTGAATCGGTTCGTCATTTCGACAACGACTCTGCTTTGGCATCGTACAGACGGTCGTGGGTCCAGCAGGGAGAGCAGGATCGCTCGTGCATGCGGGATCGTGTCGCCAATCACCACAACGTCGTACTGACTGCAGATGGCCCATGCATGTCCAGAGTTTACAAGACGCTGGGCGCGAGCGCGGGACATGCCGTACCCAGCAATCTGTTTTTTTTTTCATATATGCTGTGATGAGTGATCGTGGTGACAGACAACACCAGGGGAGACATGCAAGTTTCAGAAACCTGGTTCGGATTGAAGTTGTCTATCCTCAACGAGAGCCTGCTCATGACGGCACGTAAGTTATCGAGAGCTCCGCCGTGGGTGTTGTAGTAGAGCACGGATGTGTGATTCGTGTCCGTGCCAAGATTGTTTGCATGTCCGCTATGTTGAATGTGGCAAGGAGTACCGGTTGCGCCGCTACGAGTCCCATTGCGGGTCCAGGGCAGAGTGCACTCGTCGATGGGACCACTGTCGCTGTTGGAGGCAACAATACCCTCGGCGAACAGCCACACTGTATTCACCATCAGCCACAGGGCCGCAGCTATAAACAGCACCGCTAGTCCAGCTATCCGCTTGCTGCGGGGTATCTCCACTTTACATCGCCGAGACATGTTTCGGGGTGAGATTTTAAATTGAGGCGGTTATTTAAAGCCTGATTTTATGCTTGTTCAGACGTCTGCGAAGCAAAAACACACAGCACACACAACTGGAAGCACATGTTTTGTATAGCCTTTTATGGTGGTAATTTCCACCAGAATACTTGAAATTAAGGGAAGAGAAAGAAAAAGGACCACAGATGTTTAAACTGATGAAAGTCTAAAGTTTGCTTGCTCGTGAATGACTGGACTGAGTCTGAAAATTTGCGTGACGCCTCGGACAGAAATATTACCATCTTCTTCCTCCACGGCCACCACCGCCGCCACCACCACCACCCCAACGGTTACCACCACCACCACCTCCTCCGCGACCCCAGCGGCCACCGCCACCGCCACCACTACCACCACGTCCAGCTGGTACAAGGGCCTTGACTTCTTCTGGAACGTTTTGGCCAGCGTCCATCATGAGCTGCACCAAGTCTTTTGCATTCTTGCGGTCGGCCTTGGGGTCAAAGAATGTGTATGCGGAACCACTCTCACCACCACGACCAGTTCTTCCAATGCGGTGAACAAAGTCTTCAACGTTGTTTGGAAAGTCAAAGTTGATGACATGTTTCAGCTCCTTGACGTCCAATCCACGGGCGGCAACATCGGTGGCAACGAGAATGGGGCAGTCACCGCGCTTAAATTGCTGAAGAGCGTATTCACGTTCTCTTTGGTCCTTGTCTCCGTGAATAGACACGGCACCCCAACCATCTCCGGCAAGGCCTTGCTCAATCTTGTCGCAAAGGTACTTTTTGTTACAGAAGATGATGGTACGCTCCATGGTCTTGGTAGCTTCGTCTCCCGGCAGTGCATCCCAAATTTCTTTCAACGTTGCACAGAGGGCGGTTTCCTTGTCGTACTCGGCGACAATCTTGACTGTCTGGGTGATGGACTTGTTTGCTTGGAGTTTCTGGGAACCAACGCGGACTTGAATGGTATCTTGGCCTTGAAAGTCGTTGGCAAGGCGTTGGACGGATTTAGGCCATGTGGCAGACCAGAACAGCATTTGACGGTCTGGTCGGATTTGAGAAACAATCTCACGAAGTGGCTCTTCGAAACCCATGTCAAGCTAAACAGTTTGGTTAGAGACTTTGATCAATGATGCATGGGAAGACAGGCTGCACATACCATCCGATCGGCTTCATCGAGAACAAGGTAAGTCACTCTGCGCAAGGAAGTTTTTCCCATCTTGAGGATATCAAGAAGTCTGCCTGGAGTAGCAACCTGATTTGAAACAAATTAGATGTTTGTGTGAGTGAAACGTTTTGGCAACAGAGATAAGACGTTACATACCACAATCTGTGGAGAGCGGTTCAATTCTCCAATTTGAGGACCCTTTGAGGCACCCCCGTACAAACACGAGTTGCGAATACCCAATGGTCCACCAAACTCCTTGACAACTTCGTGAATCTGGACTGCCAATTCACGGGTTGGCGCCAGGACCAAGCAAACCGGGCCTTCACCTCGCTCGACAGGCTTTTGGGCCAAAATGTGAATGAATGCAGGAAGGACAAATGAAAGAGTCTTTCCACTTCCAGTCTGGGCGATACCAATCAAGTTTCTTCCGGACAGAGCCATGGGCCAACCTTGAGCCTGGATGGGGGTAGGGTTCGTGAAGCCATTCTTTGTGAAGATGGACATAATCTCGCTTGGGAAGGAACCGTGGTCCATCTTGAGCATGGGTCTGGGGATATTCTGGCCGTCGAGGGTCATTCCGTGCTCCTTGCGAAACTCCAACACCTCAGATTCTGGCATGGCGGCCACGGCTGCATGCTCCGAGTAGAAGTTCTTGACAAAAGGGGGCAGGTCGTCGAAGGTGGGTCTCGCGTTGTACTGGTGGTTGACATCGTCGTGCACGCGGGCAGGTCTTCCGCCAGCACCGCCCCTGTTCCCGTAGGGAGCGAAGCGGTTGCTTGCGCCTCTGCTGCCGCCGTAGCTTGCACCTCGACCGCCGCTGGGCCCGTTGCCGTAGCCTGAGTATCCGTCGTCTCTGCCTGGCATTTTTTAGATTTTTTGTATTGAAACGCTGAGGAGAAAAAAAACAAAAGAAAGACGCTGTTGATACAATTTTTTCCCTCCGTCTGGACAAGATTTTCTTGAAACAATGAAATATTTATTCAGCATTTGGGATATATTTTATTGGGTTTGGTTTCACATGTCAAGAGGCCAAGAATGAAGCAATGCTCTACAACGCGACTATCGCAGCCACTGCTGCTGCCACAAGTCCATACACTAACTGCTCTGCCGAACTCGTTGCGCCGGCTTGCGTGGTCGATGCATTTCCAGTGGCCACAAAAGAACTCGACTCCAAAGGCGCCACTCCTGCTGAAGCTGCCAGTCCAACGCGAGGTCCATCGTCAGACCCGCGGAAATCTGATGATTTACCGAAATCATACACGCTCACAAACTTGCGAAGAAACGTGTCTCCAAAAATCCACTGCGTGTCGCTTCCGCCAGACATGAAACTCAACCCGCATTTCTTGTTCCAGCTCATCACAAACACGTAGTCTTGCTGCGTCAAAACGTACTGTACGCCGTCTGTCCCAAACGTGAAGGATACATCCGGTAGACTCTGGCGCGATTCGCATGGAATCGTGTTGAACCCGCTGTCAAGCTGAGATGAAGCTGGAACAGATTTCCCCAAGCTTCCATAGATTGGAGTGAGCACATTTTTGACCAAAAAGCTCGATTCCAAGTATATTTTGCTGGTCCCTGAATCAAACAGTGCAGAACGGCCAGTGGGCGCCTGGACATTGGTAGCAGTAGATCCTGCAGTCCATACAGACACGCTTCCCATGTTTACTGCCCAAAAATAGGGATCAATGACTTTGTAGTAGCGCACAGATCCTGTGAAACGCTGGCTGCTGATTCCGCCAAACACCAGCTCACCTCCATTCTTTTTCATATTGGAGGTAGTTGTGTCGATCGTGGATGGATTAAGCCAGATTGAAAATACGGGCTGCATAATTGACTTGGAAGCCATCAAGCTGTTTATGACTGATGGGTACCACAGTTTGCTGCTCGTGTTTCCATTTTGCCACGCGAGACCAATCAGCCCGTCGCTCTGCTTGTCGTTAAAGTTTTTGATGATGGAGTCTTCGTTGTCAACGAGGATGAACTGCTGCTGAGGGATGTTGTAGATGCCCCATGTGACAGTGTCGGTGACGTCGAAGCCGGACACTTGTCCGGTGCCGTACTTGACCCCGTTGGATTTGCCGTTGCTGACGTCGCGAAACGTGGAGGATGCCGTGGGGTCGAACCCGCTGCGATCGTTGCAGTTTCCTTTTGCGTTGCAGTCTTTGGAGCCGAGCCACATGGCGCTGGATCCCGTGTCCAGTTGCACTGTGAAGGCTTGGACTGGAGTTCCAACAGTGATTTGAGCATAGTACTACAATAGAGACATGGTTCAATATTCGTTGCAAATGAAAGGAAATTGGGTCGGTCTCACAGCGTAGTCGCCCGTCGAAAGCATTTCAGCCGAGGATGCACCAGAAACAGCCCACCGGCTTGTTGCTGAATTTGGTGTGTGCGGGTCGGTCAACGAGACTCGATCCAACGACAGCCGCACCAAGCCAGGCTCTTCTGTTGGTGCTGTTGTAGTTGTTGAAGCTGGCGCACATTCGGCGCCTTGGTGAAGCGTTGTGAGTAAAGCCACTGCCGCGAGAAGCATCGTTACTGTCTATGTATAAGTCTAAGGGGAGTGCGCTTTTCATTCTTCATGCGGATGTCTGGTCTGCTTATATAGAGACGCTCTTTTTTTTCATTCCAGAGCTGCTTACAACACCCCGCTCGCCAGTGAAATTTTCTTTGGCGTGACCACATCGGCGTTAAGTACGATACTGTCCGTATGGCCCGTGTCCGTTGTGGTGGGAGAGTACGGGCGCAGTGCAACAGCAAGATGCCGGCTCGGACGCGAGCCTTGGGACGAGAAGACGGGAAGTTGGCGCAGGAAGCGCACACAAAATTTCATTCTTGCAACTGGTTCAACCGACACGAAATTTCGCGTGTGCGTGTCCGAGTCAACAACGACTGAATTTGTCCAGCGCCGCGACTTGGCGTTAGGCGAATAAACGAGGGTTGCAGCAGCGAGCGCTTGCGGCCAGGCTTTAAACGAGACTTTTTAAAAATGTTTGGTTTTATTTACGCTTGGTAAAAAAGACGCGTTTGCAACTAAATAAAAACAACGGAAACAACAACTCAGAATGGGCGACCGATACTCATTCTCCTTGACCACCTTCTCTCCATCCGGCAAACTGGTCCAGATCGAATACGCTCTCGCTGCAGTGAACAAGGGCGTCACTTCCGTGGGACTCAAAGGTGCGAAAACACAAAAATGCTGTTAAGCTACACGCTGCTGCTGATGCTGGGATTGAATGCACGTTCCACCGCTTGAACTCACGCATCATTCGCAAAAACCGCAGGCACGAACGGTATTGTCATTGCCACTGAGCGCAAGTCCCACTCGCCCCTTCTCGAAGACAACTCAATCGAGAAGGTCTCGGTCATTTGTCGCAATATTGGCGTTGTCTATTCGGGCATGGGTCCAGATGCTCGTATTCTTCTTGGTGCGCTTTGCCTTTGAATGCTTTAAACTTGATTCACTGATTTTGCCTCCTCTGCACAGACAAGGCAAGAAAGTCAGCGCAGGAGTACAAGCGTATCTACCTCGAAGAACCATCTGTCATGATTATGGTCAAGGAAATTGCAAGTATCATGCAGGAATTTACACAATCTGGGTGAGCGAGATGTTGTATGACGAGAAAAAGACAAGTCCTGCTTTTGTCTGATATATACCGTCATGTTGTGCAGAGGTGTTCGTCCATTCGGCGTGTCGCTCCTAATTGCTGGTTTCGACGACTTGGGCCCATCTTTGTACCAAGTGGACCCATCGGGCTCTTACTTTGCTTGGAAGGCATCCGCCATTGGCAAAAACATGATCAACGCCAAAACATTCCTGGAAAAGAGGTGTTTTATTGAAACAAATCTTTTGCGACTGGCACAATTATTTACAAAGAGATTTTCATGATCCATTTTTTTATCCAGGTACTCGGAAACCATGGAACTTGAAGACGCAGTTCACACCGCCATCCTGACTCTGAAGGAAGGATACGAAGGGACCATGGCTGAATCGGGCATCGAAATAGGAATCGCGTATTTAGAGCACACGACCACGAAAGAAGGGGACAAGATTCAGCAGGGGCGCTTCAAAAAGCTGTCGGAGCCTGAAATTAAGGATTACTTGGCGAATCTTTGACCAGTGTGATTTTTCGGATGATAACGTGTTCAGGAAATCAGAACTTCAGGAAAAAATAAAACAATGGGAGTGGTTTTTGTACTTGGAAATGTGTCTGCGTGCAGTATGCCGTCCTAGCAATTTTGTGTTGGTTTCAGTGTTGATTTGAAAGTCCTGCCCACCAAATTCCTGAACTGTTATTTCAAGTGTGCTTGCAATTTTGATAATTTTTGATAGGGAATTATAGGTCGGGTGCTGGCAGGAGAGTAGAAAGAGAGTTATGGAGAGACTTGAAGGAGAAAGACAGGCTTCAGTTGCAGTTTTCTGGTAAATAATCAGGAAGGGAAAGCAAAGTGAAAATAGTTCAAGATATTGAAGCCAATTCTGAAACCGTGCGAAGTTCTTACGATGAGTAAACTTTTTGCAGAGTGTTTTTGAAGTACGCTAGGTAATCCAATACTAGTTTTGTTAGGTAATCAACAGGACTACATCACAACTCACCCTTCAAGTTTCATCTGTAAATCTCCAGTCTACTTTATTGCAAATCTCGGAATATTCAAGATTGACAAACAACCAAGCTATGATATCTTGTTTCCATTCCTATTTAAGCTCATGTCTTTTATTGAAAAATAAAGATTAGTCAATCCATAATCTTCTCTTCCTCTCT
>QEAP01000350.1:504-22946 GCA_006535975.1 Chytriomyces confervae | reverse complement strand
TTTGGTGAACAAAGTATTGTGAACCAATTTTCATAAACGTTTTGATTTTCTTCCACCCCAGTTTGCTGTAGGATCTTACATTAATCTGGAAGCCAAACCATCGCAATTCTTGAAAATTATCGGCGCATCTGTCCTCAGCTTCATGATTCTTACATTAGCAAGGAACGTGAATCCAGTCGACGTGGCAGCAGGGATGGCTGCATTCGTGGTTGCATCGAGTGCAAACTTGTGGTCACGGATCCAAGGAGAAATCGCGGTACCGTTTATTCTATCGGCGGTGCAGTACTTGGGACCGGGGTCTTTGGGGGTGATTGGCGCTGCGAATATGTTTGCGGATGATTCTGGAAGTGGTGGGGGGAGTGGTACTGGGGGTTCGAGTTTTGCGCTGGATATGATTGTGCGGGCCATGTCGATTGCGCTTGGTGAGTTTTTTGTTTTTTTATTGCGCTTTGTTTCTGGTTCTCGCTGTTTAAGCCCATTTTATAAAACAAGGCGTTTATGTCGCGAATCGGCTCGTGTTTCCCATGGCAAAAGAGCTTCAGGCAAAATGGATCGACCGCGTCATGACTTTCTGAAAAGGGGGGCATTACAAATGATGAAGGATGAAAACTAAAAAAAATAAAAGATGCTCACACGCTTGCTCTTTGCACGTCATCGCATCAACCACTTCCACCACCACCGCCAGCGTCTCTTCTCAACGCAGGCATCCAGCAGCGATAAGCAACCCAAGAAGGGCATCAAGGATCTTATTGCCGAACATGGCCCGGCTGCCCTCGTGACCTACGCCGGACTGAGTCTCGTTTCCTTTGCAGGGTTCTACACAGCCATTGTCTCGAGTGGGCTCAGCGCCGAAGACGTGATGCAGCGACTTCCCTTTGACTGGACATCTAGCAACACTCCATCGTCAACAGACATCATTTCTCCAGACTTCCCTTCAACAGAGAGAGTGGATGCACCACCACTCAAGTCCGAATCCGAAGCATCCAAGTCGTTGCAGACGAATTCGGATTCTTCAAACGCATCTTCGGCTGGAGTTGCCTTGGTCGCATTTGCAGTGCACGAACTGTTTCTGCCCGTACGTCTTGGCCTGACTGCGGCGCTGACGCCGAGAGTGGCGGCGAGAATGAAAGGCACGCGCTTGGATGCGGGCATGCGGTATATTGGGAGCAGTTTCAAGAGTGTGAACGCGTCTTTAAGGCGGCGCTTGTTGACTGTCCGGAGTCAGTTTGGATCTTCAACGACTGAGGGAAAGAGGAAATAAAACACGAGGGTTGTTTTATTCGTTTTTTGGTTGGTTGTTGTTTAGTGCAGGTTTGTTCTTGCTGCTGCTGTTGCTCATGTGTGGTTTCTGGCAACGTGTTTCACTGTGACGTGATATGATGGAGATGGAAATTTGTAAATATTTTTTACATTTTTACATTTTATCGGAAGAGCTTAAAAACACAGCGATCTTCTCTGCTGGAAATCGACCCACCCCACACAGGACTGGCCCATCCGCTTGTTGAAAACCTCTCAACCTAGAAAAACGGGAAGCCGAAAAATGTTTCGCCAGTTTCTCCACGGCGCACGTTCAACAAAAAACCCCGCCGAACCGAGCCGCTTCCGCAAACTCATGGCCGAGCACGGTCCAGCCGCCATGCTCACATACTCTGCCGTCTCTGCCGCCTCGATCGGTTCATGCTACGTAGCCGTCTCGAGTGGTGTGTTTGAGCGGGTGAAATGCCAGTTGCTCAGCGCTTGGACTGCTGCTGCCACGAATGTTGACGGTGTGGAGACGGCGTTTACGCAGTCCATTAAGGATGCCGAGGCTGCAGTCATACGAGGCATTGGAAGCGCCGAGAAGGGGATTTTGTTGGGGATTGAGCAGGCGGAGGTTGCCATTAAAGAAGGGATTCACAACACGGAAGAAGCCATCAAAGAAGGTCTGCACAACACGGAGGAAGCAATCAAAGAGGGTATCCATCACACAGAAGCGGCCATTAAAGAAGGGATTCATAACACGGAGGAAGCCTTTAAAGAAGGCATCAGCAACACAAGGACTGCTGTTGAGCACATGGGATTCAGCGACGGTGATCGAGAAGAGTCGTTGCTGTCAGGTCATGGAGCCACGATTGCAGCAGTGTGGGTGGCACATAATGTCATGTTCCCTGTGCGGCTGGGACTTACGGCTGCATTGACACCGGTCGTTGCTTCAAAGATGAAGGGTTCGCGTTTGGATGTGCTTATTCGGCGGGTGACGCTGGCTGGGCAGACGAAGCTGGGGGATACACGTGTGCTCGTGTCAAAGTTTGTTGGGCTGCGCAAGTGAGGATGCTGTGTATTCAGGAAGCGGATAGGACGGACGGGATGCCATGCGATGTAATGTGATGTAATGGTACAAGATGCAATGGGGATGCTGCACAATGGGTTTGGGATCAAAGGGTCTATTTATTACGAAGCAATGAAAAAGCTGTCAACGACAATTTGCAAAAACTCCGTTCATCATTACTCAGTGCCTGATTTGAAATGCTAACAGGCATCTCCCTCAACAAAAAGCATAAAAACACGAACAAAACCTATCCCATGCCAGCCAAACAAACAACCACCACCGCCGCTGCCACCACCACCGCCGCCGCCGTCATGCTCCACCGCCGCAACTCTTCCTCCCAGTCACTCCCAGACTCTGCCTCAGACGACGCTACAATTGCTTCGCGAACTCCCAGCGAGAACGAGCACGAGAATGACTTTCACGCCGCTAGTTTCAAGAAGACCGCTCTGACCACTTCTGCGGTTGCTCCCCTCCCCAGCCTCTCGTCGCTCGTGTTGGCCCCGTTCACTGCTGCCTCGGATCTAGGTTCGTCTTTTGTCGTTTTTAATTGGTGCTTGGCGTTTGGGTGCTTAAACTCTATAAATTTGAACTCTGGAGTCTAACCCACACAATGTATTTTTTCTCCACCAGCGCGGTACGCATGCATCAAGGTATGAAATTGCGCGCTTTATCGCAAAACCGAGGACGGCCAAACTAACTTTCAAAAAAAAAAAAAATAAGACGCTTTCAAACTTGCGCACAGGCCACGTTACTCTCATTGATGAAACGGCCGAAAAGTCGTCCGTCGCGAGCCCCGTTTACACGTTCGGAGAAGCCCGTGCTCCAGGCGTCACAAGTGCGACCATCCGTGTTCTGAAACGGGCTTTTTGGCCGCGTCTTGCCGTTTACAGTGCGCTTGGATTCGGAGAGAGTTTCATGTTTAATGAAGTGGAAGTGGATGGACTTACGGACTTGATTATCGTGCGTTTTCCCTTCTTATCTGGGGTGTCTGCTGAAGCGCAACTAACCAAACAAACACAATCAAAAACAAAAAAAAAAAAAAACACAGATCTTTATTCGAAACCGGCAACACCTTGCCGCCATGGAAGTCCTTCCATTCAACCTTAATTCGATCTTCAACGCCATTATCCACAGCAAAATTCCAAACACCATCTACAACAGTCTACTCAACATTCAAGCGCATTATGACCTCGGAAACGAAATGTTTGAGAGTTTCCTAGACCCCACCATGACGTACAGTTGCCCGATTTGGGAGCTTGGGAACGAACACGAGAGTCTTGAGAGTGCGCAGTTGCGCAAGATTCACCGTATGCTTGAGTTGGCCAAGATTCGGAAGGGCGACCATGTTTTGGAAATTGGCACTGGGTGAGTCGGAGTTGCGCAGTCTTTCCCTGTTGAAAAGACATTCTCATTTTTATTTTGTTACAGATGGGGAGCTCTTGGAATCGAAGCTGTGAAATTGTACGACTGTCGTGTGACAACTCTCACTCTCAGCAAAGAACAAAAAGCTCTTGCCGAAGCGCGTATCGCCAAAGCCGGTTTCTCGGACCGCATCACAGTTCTCCTGCAAGACTACCGCCTCATGAACCCATCCACACACGGACAATTTGACCGCATCGTGACTGTAGAAATGCTTGAAGCTGTGGGCGCAGAATTCATGCCAACCTTCTTTGCGAAAATGGACCAACTGTTGAAACCAGACGGAATCCTGAGTTTACAAGTAATTACCATTGCCGACGAACGGTTTAAAGCCTACTCTCAGGAAATCGACTACATCCAAAAGTACATTTTCCCCGGCGGACAATGCCCATGCGTCGCTTCCTTGACAGACGCTATTTACAAAGGCTCTGAAGGACGATTGTTTATCGACGAGCTGCACAACATTGGACCACACTACTCGAAAGCGCTGCGTTTGTGGCGTGAAGCGTTCATGGACAAGTTTGACGAGGTGCGGGATGCAACGGGTCTGCATCATGTGTATACAAACGAGTTCCGGAGGAGGTGGGAGTACTACTTTGCGTACTGTGAGGCTGGGTTTGCCACAAGGGCGCTTGGGGACATTCAAGTGCGTCTGGTGAAGGAGTGTAATGAGGAGCTGGTTGCCGGTATCCCTCTGTAATAGACGCGTATTTTTCATTCACCACTTTGTTGGATTATTTGTTTTTCTTTTCGTTGTGGGTGGGGGTGTTCAGGACTTTGAGGGACTCTTTTATGTTACCCTTTTTTTTTTTTTCTCCCTTACGTTCCCCTTATTTTTGTTGTTTCTTTTTCTTTTTCTAGCCTGTTTTCCGTTCTATATCGCGTTGACTGGTGAGACAATAATGATCACTTTTCTGAACCAACAACATTTTTTTTATTGCATCCAGGAGTGATTTCTCAAGCAAGGAATGCTTGTATACTATACGGTATAATTTGTATACCGAAAGTTAGTAAAGCAGTATACCGCCCTTCGAAAATACGTAAATTGAGTTTTTTGATCTTCTGACATTGAGGATGGCGATGAGAATTGAACGCAAAGTGAATGTTTTTAGTTTTATGTGTTAATGGAATATATGAATGGTATACTGTATAGTATACCAGCCAGTATACGGTATACTTCGTATACTAAAATTTGGTATACCGGTATACTTCCGAACCCTAGTGTGGCACACACTGAAGCGAAAAACTCGTTCAACAAACACACGAAACTGTCGAAATTATTGTTGCGATTTGTTTTAAATTTGGATGAGGTTTCTGGGTTGACGGTCAAGCAGGGTTTGGATCCAAGGGGATGTGATGATTTTTGAGTTCATCAAAAAACAGACCTGATCGGTCGGAAGAGCGATTTCTGGATGGCCCTTACAGAGCTTACAGTCTTATGGAAATATGCGCTTTGGGACAGTGATGACATTCATGCAGGGTCAGTTTATTTACGCAAAAGAAGAAGAGATGCTGGAGCGAGTGTGTGTGTGTGTGCGTGGGTGAAACCAAAGAGAAAACGAGACCAACACATCAAAAACATCAAAAAAAGAACAAAAGTGGTATACATCCCAAGAAAGAGAAAAACAAAAAGAATGTTAAATAATAGTACGAAAAGACGCTATCTGCAAAAAAAAAAAAAAAAAATCAAACAGGAATCTCAAATAAAGGCGCCAGTTTTCCTGCAACGCCGTACTCTTGCGCCATCTTCAACGCTCGCTCAAATGGAATCCTGCAATACCAAAACATGTCAGCTTTCCCCCAATCACGACAAAAAAAAAAAGGTAACACATAAAAAGCACATTTTTACCAAGTTCCCTGATACTTTCCAACTCCTCCCTGAATCTTTTCAGCCATCCCAGTTTCCACAATTCGTTCGAGAATCTTGGTTCGCTTTGATTTTTCCCCAAACCCTGCCAATCGCAAAATGTGCGTGCAATTGAACCATCCATCCGACACGCGTCGCATTACTCCGATTCCGGAAATGTGAAACTCCCATACTTGTACTTTCGAGTACATTGCAAGTGAAATATGCGGAGAAACGCCGTTTCCTGTTGCTGTCGGTGCGCCCGTGGAAGATGACGATGAATGTGCTCGTGTTGATAGTGGCGGCGACGAAGAATCAAGCATATGTACAGACTCTGCTGATATCGCAACACCCTCGGATAATGCTCCTCCATCCATCGTTCTCAACTTGTTTGCTGAAATTACAGAATCTTTTCGTGAGCACTTTTGTTTCGATGGGGCAACTTTCAAGGATCGTGATCGGCGCAATGGATTGAATATTGTTGCTGAAGCCAAAATTGCAGCGTGGGATGATGATGTTGTTTCTTCGGATAACTGTGGTCCAACCAACGCAGGCGCGACATCATTAGCGTCAAAGGACTCTGAATAATTTACTGATTGGTCGCCTGAGATCAATTCCGCATCGACTTCAAACTGGGTCGAGTCGTCGGTTCGAGTCTCTGATTCATCAAACATGGAGGAAGTAGATAGATCATCGCTCATGTCGATAGCTACAGATTCTCCGCTCGCAGCGCTGTCGTCAATTGTAACAGAGTTGTCTTCAGATTTCATTCGGTCGTTTCCGCACATCGATTGATCGATCGCCGTTGGTAAAGATCCGACAACTGATGAACCGGCCGTCAATGACTGCGTTTCAAGCGCAACCAAAGATTTTAAGTCTGAATTGTGTAGTGTTTCGAGGAGTTGTGGCAGAGATAATTTCAATGAGCCTTTGCGAGTCGACTTGAATGACGATCTTCGCGAACTGATCCTGGATGGTTTCGGCACCATTGGAGGTGGTGGTGGTGGTGATGGTGGCAGTAGCAAATCCCCAAGCTCCATGAGATGGAGTTCAGATTTCTAAAAAACCAAACCAGAAGCAACAGTCAGTTCGGTGACAAAAGTCCCAAAGAATTCAAGAAATACAAACCAGTACAACCCGCCCATCTATTACAGTAGTGCCAGGCCGTCGCCCGCGCTTTTTCATCACCCTTTCTGGTTTCGGGTCATTGCCAGCGGTGGCATCCATGGAAGAACTAGTCGGTTTTCCGCGGGTCCTCATTCCCGGCGCAGATGCACTCAAAGGCGTAGCACCACACAAATCCACACCAGACTGTCTGATTGAATCCGACACGGATGCAGAAAGTGTAGCCATATCATTTTTCGCTGCATCTCTTCGCAAGACCAACTTGATCTTTTTCGACTGTGAATTGGTTTTCGGTGAGAACAGAGGATCGCCTGACGCTGAAGAAAGCAGTAGTGCGCGCTTTTGTAATTTCGACAGTTTTGAGGCGGATCGCTTTTTCCTCTCTGAATCGCTTTCGTATGCGTCTGATTCTGAATATGAACTGCTTGAGGAGCTGCTGCCAGACGACTCATTCGCTACATCTTCCATCGCAAACATTTCAGGATAATTTAGATGGTTTGTTTGATTCGCATTTGCAGTACCCATGTCACCCTCTGAATTCCTGAATGTGTCATTGGATTCAAACACACTTCTGACAGGTTCGTCCAGATACGCCGCGTTATACTCAGCAGACCGGGAAGTCACACCAAAAGGAGCCTGCAACGATTCGCCAAAGTCCGAACACATGCTATCGTCCATCGTAACATCCTCCTCAGCCGCCGGGTCCATATCTGTTGCATCCCGCATAGTCTGATCCAAAAACAACACTTCATCCTCATCACTGTCGTCTTCTTGTTCCGAGCTGATGCATGACATGGAGTCGCTGAAGGGGTAGGTTGGAATGAGGCTCGAATTTCTGGGCTGGTGGGTTGATTTATTTGCAAATGCAGCAGCAGCAGAAGCAGCAGCACTGGGGTCAAGAAACAGGCCATCGACAGGATCAATATGCACGAGTGACGGACTTAGTTCGGGGCTGATGAAATGAGTGTCAATGTTGACGGTTGGAGGTGTGGTTATATTTAGAGGGATTGCAGTTGTGGCGGCTGAAAAGGAGTGAGCGCTTGGAGACGGTGATGTGCTAAGCGACGCAAACGGCGGAGTGAGTTCTGATGCAGAAGCGGTGGAGTCGCTGGTTGGAGCAAACGGATCTCCGTCAAGCGCAAGCGGAATTGAAATGGATGGAAAGGAAAATAATTTCGAGTCCTGACGAAAACAAGATGAGAAGGGCAGGTGAATCTGATGAGGACTCTCTGGGGATTGTTTTGGCATGGCCCAGTCGGTGTTGTCATCGTCCTTTTTTGAGTCTGAGCCGTCTGAGTTGGATCTCCATGGTGGCTGAGACAGTGAGAAGACGGGCATGGTAAGTATCCCCATCGGAATCAAGATACGAGAGGATCCATCTGGTTTCTCACCTGAGAGTCTGAAGGAGAGGGGCTCTGCAGCATGTCAAAGGGATAAGCTTCGGATTGGTCGAGGGGCAAGTCGACAGTGATGCCATCAGCATCGACAGCCAAGGTTAGGCTGTCGTCACCATCTTCCTGTTGCATGGTCCTGGTGGTTGTTGTATTTATTTTTTCCTTTTTCTCAGGAGGTGCGACAAGAGTTTGGGCGGGATGAGAAGTTGAAAAATTGCACATTTTCAAAAGTTCGTTGTGCATTTGACAATTCTGGAAATGCTTGGCTCTTGCTTTTGTGTGATTCGTGACATGTTGAGTTGCGATTGTCATTTGTTCTCCTTCTTTGTTCTATTTACTTCTTTCGTGTTCTTCTTCCTTTTATTCCACGTGCGTACTCTATTCTTCTTCTTCTTCTTCTTCTTCTTCTTCTTCTTCTCCTCTTCTTCTCCTCTTCACTTCTTGCTGCACTTTATCTGTCCTTGTCTGCTCTGTTCATTCAAGTCCATCTTCCAATCCATATCAGATGATACATACTCTGCTTTGACCGATTCTCGTACCGCGTCTGTTAAAGGAACCCTGATTGGAGGAAATCCGTTGAACAAGGGGTGCTTAGTTAACAAGAGTCGGTGGCACCCCCCCACCCCACCACTCAACTCAACTCAACTCTACCTGTGCCTGAACCAGCCAACAACAGCCTCGCTTGCTTGATATCCATCCAAGTATAAACGGCGTGTTGCACTTGGGACTGTCGACCACAAAGCACTGAAACGTGAACTTGGCCACTGCTTTCTCAGCTTTTTTTCTTCACATTTCTCAAGGCAGATAGGTCTCGTTAGACACACATGCTGGCCACTGTTTGTTCCCGTCAGAGTGCGAGTCAGTGATACTCTGCAGCGTTGGTAACGAAGTTCAGGTTTGCTCTCGTAGTAACTTCTTGACCAACTGGAGCCTGCCCTCATTCAGGATGTTGTCGCACCACTGACTCATTTTTTCACCGAGTCACAAACAAAAAAAATTAAACCGGGGTATATAACAGCCAAATCACACCAGACACAGCCAAGGAAGACAATGCAACATCGATACCATCCATCACACACGCAACACCGCCGCATGACCCAAAAGTAACAACGGGGACCGACTCTCACCGACAAGCAACTGCACGAGCTGGTAGCCCCACGACAGGCTCAAACATCAACAGCTACACGACTTCAGCGTGGCTGAATTGCGCCACGAATTGGATACCGCAGAATGCTTTCACCAATGGTTCACCAATGGTGCCGGGGAAAAGACCATCACGCGGCGCGCGGGGAAGAACCGGGGAAGAAGTGGCGTAAATTGAGTGCAAAAGTTCAGATCGCCAGGCAGTCAGTTGATTCTGACAGTGCTGCAAGGCGTGCATCACGGCCATCACAGCCCCGGTGGAACACCTGTGTCAATGGCGGGATAGTCTCTTTTAGACGGCAACAAGACACAGCGTGGGTTTCCCGAGCTGCGTTTCATTCGCGGATGCTCAAGGGAGACGTTCCTTGGTTTTGAGGAGTAGCTCCCACGCTTCTGTAAAAATAAAGAATACCCGGTGACAGCCCCTGCTCTTTTTATGGGACTGCGTGACGTGTGTCTGCTTGGCTCGATTCGGTTGTTAGCCCGCAGATTGGGATCGACGAAAAGTTCTATTCAAAGACCAACAAGAAATGACCCTCCGCAAAATTAGCATCTCTCAAACAGCGTCTGTCATAAACTGCTTGCACCCGTTCCAAGTGTCTCACGAGCTTTGCAGGTAACATTTGTGAGGAAACCATTGGTGATGTGCTTTTTTTTTTGGTGCCCTCTGTTTGCCAGGGTTCGTCCGACGTGTTACCGACCTGATACGCTGCTATTCATGCCCGAAACGACGGTCTCCTATCGTGCCTGTGCCTCTATATACGCAAGCTATACTTGGATATGCTAGCGTGCTGTATTCCTGCGTCGAGCACCGACTGTTGTTGTGCTGCTTGGTCATATTCAGGGGTTTACGAGCGCCGATCCAATTTTTGCGAGCGTGCTGAGTAAGAGGACCAGGGACGCCGATTCCGATTCGAGCGCATTGAGTTGTTCCCAGGAACTCCTGCCGCAGGCGACACCACTGACGTGCATGTCAGTGCTGCGACCTTCTATTCCGGCACTCGGGCCCCGGTATCGACGGCCGCCTTGCCAAGCACGAATGCGCTGCATCAAACATCAAAGTCGCGCGTTTGTATTTACTAGTGGGATGAGTGTAGAGTGCAGCTCGGCCGTGTTAATTCTCAACACTATTGGTTTCATTGAAGCAGTTCGTGACTGTCTTTTTCCCCCGATTGCCCGACATGAATTCACAAAGAAAAATTTGCAAAAGCACACACATGTCCCAACAGCAGCAGACAGAGCAGTCACTCCAAGACCACAAACTCGAGAGTATGCTGACCGACCATGAACTGCTCGCACTGGAGCAAGCAGCAGCAGCAAAGGCTGCTGCCGATGGCGCCGAACTGCAGGACCTTCACGACGCTTACGTAACCGCAATGCGGGTGGAGCTGGCAACTCGTCCCGCGTCCCTCAATGTACAGTCTAGACAGAGGAGAAGAAGAAAGCACACGCCCAAACTGAGCAGGACATGGACACTGAACGCGGTCGATGTTGACGTTGCCCAGACACTCATTCGCACGCTGCTGAGGGACATTGCCGCGGTAACTCCACCAGACTCACCACAGTCCGCAATTGACCGTTGCGGTACCGACACTGCAGCGCTACATTTTCTCAAGGGATGTGTTGGGACCGCGTACCTGGGGTTCGACTAGCACAACTCTCTCTCTCTCTCTCTCTCAGTCCTTGGGCTTTTTGTATCGTTCTTTCGTGTATATTGTTGTTTTTGAATTAAAGAAGACGTGGGCATCACAATATCAGAGTCGCTGGTGGGTCAGTTTATGTTGTTGCTTGGCTCGATTGCATTTTGGAAATCGGAGGCAATAAAATTCCAACAGCTAAAACCCTATGCAATTTTGCATTTGCTGCAACCGGATCGGGTATATTTTACACTTTTGTCGATCGGTGTTTATTTGTTGCATTATTCGATGACTCACAATGACTCATGGACTGGGTTTCTTATTTCATAAGCGTGAATAACCACAATTTTACCAAACGGAAGTGGATGAGCTGAAACGGACAAATCCTTTTCCGCGTTTGTCATCGTGAGAAAAGACCAACAAAGACATAGACATGGCGCCAACTTCGGACATTCGCATGGGAGACGCTTCTCCAGCAACAGACACCAAGCTAAAGAAGGGTCTCGAGAGCCCAGAGGAGACTGCAAGGTAAACAGCCCTTCCTTTTCATGTCATGACCCCCTCTTCCCTCTCATGCTCCTACATACGGCAGCTGGTACCACTTCATCGTTGCCTCATGGCTCACGGGCTTCGTCAAGATGGCGGCCAGGAACCCGCTCCAGTTTGACGACCTGTTCAAGCTGCATCCAGTGTTCAGTGCCAAGTCTTCCTCGGAGCGAATCGGCAGCGCATTCGAAAACCATCTCGATGTGGCGCTGAAGAAGCTGGATGCTGCTGGCCTGGATCGAGGTAAGAGAGAGGCTCCGGGGGGGTTCGAAATGTCGTACGAGTGCTGACCTAACTGTTACAGAGGAGAAGATTGGAAAGGCGTTGCTGACACGGAGGGAAAACGCATTCAAGTGGTCCCTTCTAAATGCAATCTTGACAGCGGAGAGACGCAAGATGTTTGTTTTCAACCTCCTTGAATGCAATCTCCATTCCATCCCAACTAAGACATGTTACCTTTCGACCTGTCGGAATGACACAGATGCATGGCCCTCGCATTGCATGTCCAACATCTCATTGCTCAGTTTCTGGCCCCGCTTATCCTGTCAGCCTTGCTCAAGGCGGAGGCGTATTCCGCCGTTGCCTACGGAATGGTGGCTGCCTTGTTCTGCACCCAAATGGCACAGGCGCTTGGATGGAACAATTCGCAATATATTGCGAGAGGAGGTATGGAGATTGTATTTGCTTCGACAGTCACACATACTGACGATCATATCCTTTGCAGCTTCCATGAGTGTGAAAGCTGCCCTGGTTTCGATGGTTTACAAAAAGGCCTTCCGCCTCGGAACGAAAGGAAGAGCCCAATATCCAACTGGAGTCATCATGAATCTAGTTGCATCAGATTGCAGTGTGATTGAGGTGAGTTCCGTCGGAAGTGGGTGATTTCTCGACGCTTCCGCCCTAATCATTATTCACCATTTTACGTTCCCCAGATGTCGCTTCAATTTCTGACAGACGTTTTCTGCCTACCATGGGAAATTGTCACATTGAGTATCTTGATCTTGGTGTTTGCTGGGGGTGCCGGAGCTGCCGGTCTATCTTTCATGATCATCTGCACTGGTCTGTCGCTCGGGATTTCCACCTACTCGATTGGATTTGAGCGGAAAGCGTTGGCAGCCACCGACGAACGAGTTAAAGTGACGAGCGAAGTCATCAACGTATGTAGAACAACGCAAGGTTTCCCAATGACAACCAACCCGTAACCCTCCCATTTTTTCAAACATGGAACAGGGAATCAAAATCGTCAAATTCTTTGCCTGGGAAACACCCTTTTTCGAAAGACTCACGCTTCTTCGAGACCAGGAACTCACGCAACATTTTAAACTACGAATGATTAACGCAACTTTCTCCGCGATCATGAACATTCTGCCCTCTTTTACGAACGTGATTGTCTTTTCCGTGTACCGATCGCTTGGAAATACTGTCGATGCCGCCACGGTGTTTGCCACGCTAAGTGTAATCAATTTGATCAAGCTCCCCATCGCTGTTGCGCCGTTTATCAGCCAGTTGAGTTTCTCTTTTTTTGGTTACTTTCAATCATTGGGCTCACCCTCAAATCCCTTGTCGATTCCATTTTTCACCCCTCATAGGAGCGTGTTCAGTAGTTTGGTATCACTTGAACGACTGGCCAAATTTCTCGCGGCTGAAGAAATGGAACAAGACCAGATCGATGCCAACGCGAAAAACGCTGCAGCCATGGACGAAAAAACGGCCATTCACTTGAAAAACGCCTCCTTCATGTGGGCTTCCAGCGAATCTGAAGAAGACGCTGAAAATAAGCCGGACGAATTCAAAATTTCAGATCGAGTCGATAGTACCGAAACAGAAGCCACAGAAGCCACCGAATTGTCTCCACAAAACAGCAAATTCACGTTGAAGGATATCAATTTGGACGTGCGTAAAGGATCCTTGACTATGATTGTCGGGAAAGTTGGGTCCGGTAAATCATCCCTGCTCAGCGCGTTTATTGGAGACATGATTCCTACTGCGGGAGATATTGCCATTAGCAGTCAGTTTGGATACAGTCCTCAAGCATCGTGGCTTCAGAATACGACTCTTCGCGCGAATGTGTTGTTTGGAAGTGCGTTCGATGAAAAGCGATACAATGAAACGATTCGATGCTGTGGACTTTCGAAGGATTTGACGATTCTTCCGTTCGGCGACATGTCTGATATTGGGGAGAAGGGAATTACCCTTTCTGGTGGTCAAGCGGCCCGTGTCAATTTGGCGAGGGCTGTGTACTCGGACGCCGAAATTTTGCTCCTGGTAAAACAAAATGCGGGTTTTCGCATCATTGCTTTTTTTTTTTTTAAACTTTCGATTGTTTACCAGGATGATCCTCTTGCTGCCGTCGATTCCCATGTCGGAAAACAAATTCTGGATGAATGCATTCTCGGAGTCTTGAAAGAAAAGACAGTCATTTTAGTCACCCATCAGCTCCACATTGCACCACAAGCGGATCAAATTGTCGTCATGGATCAAGGTGTGATTTCAGAGCAAGGTTCCTTCCAGGAATTGATGCAGTCGCGTGGAGGATTTTACGACTTGATGCAGGAGTATGGGCATTCTGATGCGGATGAGGATGCGGAGGATGCCATTACTGGGAAAGTCGCGAAAACGGATGCTGATGATTTGAAAGAATCCGACAAAAAAGGAGTTGACATTAATGAACAAGAAGAGCGTCAGGTCGGAAGTGTGGCGTTAAAGTATTACCTGTTTTAGTGAGTAGCTTCAGTGTTGGGCTATGCGTATTTCCCCCTTTTTTTTTTTTCGATGTTCTAATACGCCATGTTTCTTTTTCAAAAAAGCTTCAAAAACGCGGGACCCATCGCGTACATTGTGATGCTGCTCATCATGTACACAATTTGGCAAGCGACAAGATTGTTCAGTGATCTTTGGTTGACGTTTTGGGTTGAGGATCGATTCGGCAAAATTGACGGGTTCTACATGATTGGTCTGCTGATTTTGGCGACGGTCCAGGGACTCCTTATTGGTGAGGAAACAAAAATTTCTTGTGTGCCATTCGAGAACGGCGCCAACTCTCGAATCTAAACAGGAATTGCAACGATTGCCTTTGCACGAGCCTGTATCACGGCAGGACGTAACATTCACAGACGAGCGCTTGACTCTTTGCTGCATGTGCCAATGGTCTTTTTCGAGACAAACCCCGCTGGAAGAATCATCTCGCGTTTTTCCAAAGATTTCAGCGACAGTAAGTCTTTTGTTTCACCTCAAGTGCAAATGCGCGAGTTAGTTTGTCTTTCTAAACGACTCAAAAACTACAGCCGATCGTCAGCTGCCGCGACTGTTTCAGTCGGTTCTGGAAACGATTTTGGGAGTGCTTGGAACGTTTGTGCTCATCGTTTATGCGTCCCCGTGGATGGTCATTGTCATTGCTGCAATTATTCCAGTCTACTTGTACTTTTTGAAGCTGTACCGCGCGTAAGTTTCGATTTTGTGCCTTAGAATCAATCGAGAGAATCTGAATTATCTCAAACTCAGATCGATGAGAGAGCTCAAAAGAATCGAATCCATTGCGCGTTCACCATTATACGCACAAATCGGAGAAACGTTCGCGGGACTGTCTACCATCCGTGCCTTTGGAGTTGCCGACGCTTTCATTCTTACGCAAGAAAAGTTGCAGGATACAGCCAACCGGCCTACGTACATTCTGAGTTGTTTGGATGTCTGGTTAGTGATCAACTTCCCTCTTTCGCCAATTTGGTTTATTTCTGACTCTTCGGATTTTTTTCTGAAGGGTGGCTGTACGCGCCGAGTCTTTTGTTGCGTTTTTGATTGGAATGATGGCTCTCTTTGGTGTCGCCTTAAACATTAACAGGGCTTTGTTGGGTCTTGCACTGTCGTATGCCTTGACCATGATGTTCCAACTCAATTTTGGTCTTCGAAACGTGAGATATTTGCTGTTTCTGTATGTGCTGGAACCAGTCACTCAATCTCAAATTTTATTTAATGCGTCGCGCCAAAGTTGGCTGCTGTCGAAGCACTCATGTGAGACCAAATTATCTTGAAGAAATGTGGCTGCTCCAACTAACATAACTCCCAACAGGAACTCTGTCGAACGCTTATCTCACTACATCACGGATCTCAAACCAGAAGGAAGTGGAAAGCACCAGCTCGTGCAATCTCAACCTCCCAAAAACTGGCCACAAGCCGGATCGCTCGAATTCAAAAACCTTACACTCAAGTACAGACCCGAGCTGCAACCCATCCTGCACTCGCTCAGCTTCAAGATCGAGCCTGGTACGAAAGTTGGGGTCGTTGGTCGTACCGGTGCCGGAAAATCGAGTATCATTACGGCGCTGTTCCGATTGGTCGAGTACGATGAAGGCACGATTGAAGTTGATGGTGTGAATGTGGCGAGTTTGGATTTGACTGTGCTTCGATCGAGTCTTGCGATTATTCCGCAAGCGCCAGTTTTGTTTGGTACGCGTGCTTAACTTTTTTTTTTAAAACTTCAACCCTTTTCTAAAATGATTTGGTTTAGACGGCACAATCCGGTCCAACTTGGACCCCTTTTCCAACAAATCGGATGACGATTTGTGGACAGTTTTGGAGCGATGCTCTTTGCGCGAGTATGTCGCGAACCTTCCAGCAAAGCTTGACGCGGCTGTGGCTGAAGGTGGTTCCAACTTGTCTGTTGGGCAGAGACAGCTTCTTTGTCTCGGCAGAGCGATGCTTGTCAAGAGTAAAGTTTTGCTGATTGATGAGGTAAGAACTGCACCAAAGGGATTCATTTGCAAGCGAAGCCGAGTTTTTTAATGGCAATGTTGAATATTTAGGCCACCGCGTCCGTCGATATGGAAACGGACTCGTATATTCAAAAAGTGCTTCGTGAAGATTTTGCAGAGTGCACGGTGCTTTGCATTGCGCATAGGTATTTTTTCCTTCAATGATCTGCCTGTAAACACGCGTTCTGATTCAAATTCCGCCTACAGACTCAACACGCTCATGGATTACGATAAAATCCTTGTTTTGGATGCTGGACGATTGGCCGAGGTGAGTCAAACTTGCTCTGAAAATGAAAATGGAAGTCGCACTTTTTTTGATACCTGCTTTGTGAACAGTACGACACCCCGCACAATCTCGCCGTCAATCCTGCCTCGCTGTTTTCTTCTTTAATAGACGAGACTGGCGCATCCAATGCTGCGCTTCTCAGGAAAATTGCATTCACGAAAAGTGTGAATTGATTGACAACAAGTTAATAAACTACTGCCTCTTAAGAGTATTCAATAACTACTACGTATATTTGCGCAATTTTAAAAACGATATTGATAACGCGATAAAAGAATCCGCTCAAATGTCCAGTAAACTTAAGCGGAATACATGGTTTGAATGTCCGACTTGTACTTGTTGAAAATAACTTTTCTCTGCAACTTCATTGCCGCCGTCAAAAGTCCATTTTGCGGGGTCCATTCTTCATGCGAAACCATCACTTGTCCCACAATTTCAGCCGGCTTGAATCCAACACTTTTTGCGATTCCCTTCAACGAGTCCAAAACGCCAGCGCGAATATCAGCACGCTTGCATAGCTCTTCGAAATCCAAATGGGCGACATCGACGCCTGGGTTCTTGTTGAGTTCGCCAGCGAGTGCGCGGATTTGGGCTTCGATCGGTTGGATGAGTGCGATTGCGTAGGATTGCTCGCTGTCGGCGTGGACGCAAATGTTTTGAACATATTTCGAGGTTTTGTAGTTTGCTTCGAGTTTCTCAAGCGCAATGTATCTGATTGTTTGTTTAAGAAGGTTCATGAGGATCTTTTTTGTTTTCGAAGAACCTGTTGAATGAGTGGTACTTACTCTCCGTTGGAAAGTTTGACCAAGTTTTTCTTGCGGTCAATGATCATGAGCGTACCGTCCTCGTTCATTTCCGCAATATCTCCAGTCATCAGCCATCCGTCTTCGGTAATAGCTTCTTTGGTCAGCGCTGGCTGCTTGTAGTATCCCTTCATCACACTCGGTCCACGCACCCAAATTTCACCTTGAGGTCTTGGTTTGTTTGTACTCAAGTATCCAGCATCCGGGACATCCGCCAGCTTAATCTCAACCGAAGTGACTGGCGCGCCAGTAACTCCCAACCGGAAACTCTCGCTGACTTCTTGTAAAGCCAGAACGGCCGTGCATTCAGTCATTCCATAACCAGAAACGACTTTGGTGGTGGTTACGTTGAGAAACTGCTGGGTACTTTTGGGCATCGGCGCACCGCCAGAGAGCGCAAATTTGAGACGACCACCCACTTGCTCCTTCACTTTTTT
Source organism: Chytriomyces confervae (assembly GCA_006535975.1). Classification (NCBI taxonomy): domain Eukaryota; kingdom Fungi; phylum Chytridiomycota; class Chytridiomycetes; order Chytridiales; family Chytriomycetaceae; genus Chytriomyces; species Chytriomyces confervae. The sequence goes on along the minus strand of QEAP01000350.1, from coordinate 5,257 downwards.
GAAAATGATCGCATCAAGTGGCCAAGCCAGGAAGTCGAGGCCATGGTTCATGAGCATCCACTGCAGAAATCAAGAAAACAATGTTATTATGACAGTCATGAACGATTCCACGTTCACGAATGTGCGCACCTTGAGATCGAAAGCTCCTTTGAACAGGGATTTCGCAAATCCGCTCGAGTTTTCGACTTTGAGAGTGACGGCCTTTCGAATCCCTTCCCAAACAGCAGGCACACCAGCCAGCACAGTAGGTCGCAATTCGCGAATATCTCCTTTGCAGTTTCGAACAGAGGCATCCGTGAGCGTCTTTACGCTTCCGTATCCGATTTGAATTCCAGCATACAAGAACGTCATTTCAATGGTGAATTCAAGAATATGTGCTAAGGGCAAGTAACCCAAAAACAATTCGCCGACACCGTCCTGGTTGATGTAGGGCTTGGTGTAGATCATGCTGGCCGCCACTTGAAAAATGGCCAGATTTCAGTTTTTGGAAGTCAAATGGCAGTAGATTAGTCCTTACCTGATGCCACAATGTTACCGTGACTGATCATAACACCCTTTGGTGGTCCAGTAGACCCAGATGTGTACATGATCATGGCCAAATCATCCTTGGCCGGTGGGACAGGTTCATAAATTTGCTGTTCTCCGAGCTGCTTCAATTCCTCCAACGTAATCAATTTCAAGTGTGGGTGGTCTTTGGCAATTGATTGCAAGACAGCTGGATCGGCTGTTCCGTTGTAAATGATGGTTTTAAGCAAGTTGACGGCGGGTGCAATTTTTCCCAATGTGGGCAGCAGTTCTGCATTCGTGAAGAGAGTTGTGACTTCGCATTCCTGAAGAGAATAGGTAAGGCCTTCTTCTCCAAGGGTAGCGTACGCTGTTGAGATGGTGATGGACTGCTGCATGCAGGACATGGCCATAAACATCCAATCGCGGCTGAAACAGTTGAAACGGTTACTGCCGAGCACATATAGACAAATGCAAATAGTGTAAGAACCTTGTGTCGGCGTAGATGGTGAATTTGTCGTCCTTTCTCAGCCCCAGCGCACGAAGCCCACTGGAGTAAGCCACCACCAGCTGCTGAGTTTGTTTCCATGTCAACCACTCAAATCCTGAAAGCTCAAAGTACTTCCATTTCTTGGTCTGTCGAGCAGATACACCATGCCGGAAACAAGGTTCAGCGGCGGGAGACACCAAATAAATTCAAGATATCCAGAAAAATTAAGTAAAGGATGCAACGACGCACCTCTGTCACTTCGCCTCCACCGGGCACCTTCTTCGTGACCTGCTTCTCCTCCTCGATGATGTTAACGACCCGTCGCTGGCCAAACATCTCCCGATCGCCCATGCGGTTGAACCCTCTCTGGATGATGTCAAAGACAGTGTTGATGCCCTCCTCGGGGATTTCGGTCAGAGTCTCGAGCGACTTTGTGCTGCGGTAGACGGCACTTGTTGTGGCCGTTTCCGTGTCAAGCAGCGTTTTTGAGTGTGTGCGTTTGAGGCTGCGGCGAGACATTTTTGGAGTGGTTTTTTTTTCAAATATCAATCCGGCCGATTTGCAATCTTTCTTCTCAATCAAAGAACTACTTTCAGTGGATTGCGTTTAAAATGGACAAAAGGAGGGGATCTGCATTCAGCACCTCGTCGCACTGTGCTTGCGAAGGAAGCACGGAACAAAAAGATCGGCAATGCGGGTGTGCAAGCAAAAGGCGTGAGCAATGAGCAACCGCATCGCGCGAAACAGAAAACGGAGGAGCGTTTTGGAGGTCGAAAAGAAGAAAGAAATCGGAAACTCGAAACACAAGTTGCTTTTTATAAACCTGTTTTAGAGTGTACAAATCTAAGTAACAATGCTCACTGCGCGAATTCATCCACCAATGTCTCGAACTCGGCTCTTGTTTTCTCATTCTGAGATGCATGTCGATATAAATCCGCGCATATTCCCCAACCAACCTTTTTACACTTTCCGATAGTTACATTCGATCCCAAGTGCAACATGGCTGCGCATTTCGAATGAAGTCCATAAATTCTTGCCATTCCACCGCATCCATAGAAGCCAGAGAAGTATTTGAAAGAACGCGAATGGCACCCTTTTCACCCAACACGCTTTGAATCTCGGGAAAATTTCCCCATCATGTCATCGACCCGCACACAAAAGCTGTCGCAGGAAAGGAGACGGACTGCAGATTCAGTTCCAAGTTGACCAGACAAACGATCCAACATAGGAAGCAATGATTCAGCACGAGCACAAAAGCTGTCTTTGGAAAGAATGTCACGGCATGTTTCATCCCAATTGTTTTTGTTAGGGAGTCCACGACTCATTGTCGAAACCGTTTGAAAACCATACCACCGACGAACTGAAAGAAGTGGTTGAATCGATCCCAAAACAATTGCGCGAATTCCGTGAGCGGCTTGAAGCGGAAAGTGGAGTCATTCTGCGTGGAGAGGGAATCAAACTGACGCCAGAGTTTATGAAAAAAAAAAACATGAAAAAGAGTGCGTCTTTGTTGGCGGCAGAGAAGGCGTTGGCGGTGGCTGCTGCGGAAGAAGCCAGATTGCGTGATGAAGAAGCGAGAGCGAAAGGAGCGGCGGCTGCAGCGGAGGCTTCTCCACCAGTGTTTACTTACGAATCGTTTCTGGAAAAGGCTTCTAAGGCAAAGGAAGGCGGTGACTCTGACACGTCCCAAAGGATGTCGGACGATGAGGAGGAGACGGTCAAGACTTCAAAGCGTCTGAACCGGTTGAGGACATTCCATGGTGGCATCAAGTCTCGCGGTCACAAGTTTAACGAAGGTTGAAGTATTGGCAGAAATCGCTGCTACAGTCGCAATAAATTCATCAGTTTAACATATCACTGGGAGTGAGAACTAAACGCGCTGTACAATTCCCATGAGGGATACCGAGTAGTCATCATCCATTTTAATAACGTCAACTTTATCTTGAAACGAAACCTTCACAGTGCGGGTTGTTTCATAGAGGACATTGCGATCCGAGTGATACTTCTCGCAATCCTTCATCCATGTCTCTTCAATCGCGCGCCGATGGTCAGCTTTCACTGCGCCTATTTTACTCCGCATGGCTGAGTCCAGCACAAACGTTTCATTGTGTTCGAGATTGTAAACAAGGTACAACAGCGCTTGCAGATTGGCGTGAAGAATTGCGACGCTGTCGTTGTAAGCGTTCCACTGCTCGTCGCATGTGTCGCTGTCAGTCCATGCCTTTCGACGAGTTTTGGTCAGTTTGAGGCTGTGCTTGGTCGTGTTGAATTGAGTTTGGAAAGCAAGAGCGCCGATTTGTTGACTGTCATTGCATGTCTCTAATGCAGTTTGTTTGTGCATGGCGCTTGGTGTGTTGTCCGAGTTGACTTGCTTTGATTGGAACTCGCCAAGCAACATTTTCGCCCTCAAGAATCCCAAAAACACCAATAAAAGTTGCGGCGATTGCGCCAAACGTGTATGGGATATCGAAATGCCGCTCCTTGACCCATCCAAAGAGTGTAATGTTTGTTGTTGAGGTGCTTCTGCATTTTGAATTCGTTGCTTCCAGGGCGCTGAATACGAGAGTGTGCACAACATTTGCGTACTCAACCTTTGACGAGTGTCCGTCTTTTCTGCATAGGAACAATGGAAGAGCTTGCCGCTTCCACAGAAACCCAGTTCGAAAACTACGAGGCCGACAAGGACCGCTCTCTTTTCGCAAACAAGACTTCAGTTGCGCTCAGTGCGCAATGGACCCTATCTTTAGCAGGGGCAATCAAAAAGAATTTGGGGGTGAATCATACAAGGTGGAGGGAAATTGGAAAGAACGTTGGCTTCAAGCCAGCCGAACTTGTTGGACAGGTGTACCTCACTCATGAAGAATGGACCCCACAGAATGGACTCTTGACTGCAGCCGTGAAGTTGCAGCGGAAAGCGATTCAGACGCGGTTCATGAAGGAAATTGCTTTTGACAGGGAGTCCAATATTGGTAGGAGAGTCTCAGGACGAGCACAAAAGCTGCTAGTTGAAAGCAATGCCACTGCAGATTTAGTTCCAACTTCTTTTGACAGGGAGTCCAATAATGGCAGGAGAGACTCAGCTCGAGCACAAAAAACTGTCTGAAGAAAGCAGGGAGACAGCCAATTTTGTCCCCCAGTTTCTCTGATAATGTGTCCAAAACGGGAAATTAGAGCATCCACACGCGTACAAAAGCCGTCCGTTGATAGTAGAGACAATGCAGATTTCATGCCCAACCTTTCTGACAGAATTTCCAAAAAAGGCAGCAAGGTTTCCACTCGAGCACAAAAGCTGCCTGAAGAAAGCAACGTAACCGAAGCTTTCATCCCAATCTTCTCTGATAACATGTCCAAAACAGGAAGAAGGTCATCCGCGCGAGCACAAAAGCTGTCTCTCGAAAGTAGCGCAACCGCTGGCTTCGTCCCCAACTTGTCGGAAAGATGATCCAACACAAAAATGAGAGCTTCGTGATGAGCGCAAAAACTGTTGGATGAAAATAATCGAACAGCATTCTTCGCTCCGATTTTGCTGGTGAGATGGTCCAGAGTTGGAAGCAGCGCATCTATCCGACAAGTAAAGCCTGTGGTCGAAAGCAGCCTGTCCGCCGAGTTCTCGCCCACGCGCTTAACGAGAGCTTTGCGGACGTTGCGACCACTTTTTGAAGCCGCATGACCTTTGGTCTCCGTCGCAAGATGGCGGTGTTCGAATGGCTTAACATGTCGACTGAAGACAATGGCAAACGGGATTCTGCACAAGTTGAT
>QEAP01000349.1:0-27468 GCA_006535975.1 Chytriomyces confervae | reverse complement strand
AAGCTGATGTCTGTCAGATATAGACTTGCTCTCTCGCATTTAAGTTCAATAAAGAAGGTATAAAGTCAGGAGTTTGCAGACTTTATTCTTGGTCGATTAATTTCAATCGAAATGGCACGTGTTTCAGACTTGAAACAATGTTCGTGCAATGTCCTGCTTCATAGGCTATAGCTTAGTTGAGTCTCCAAAGGCATATCTTTGACCTCTAACAGTGATTCCTCCAAACGACATGACAAACAACACCATAGACATCTTGAACTTGATGTATGTCTACAGCAAGGCAAAAGCTTAGTTGAGTCTCCAAAGGCATATCTTTGATGAACTTGGTCCCTGGATTACAACACTGTCTTTTATAAAAATAAAAAATTAGCCCACAAAATTCAGAACTTGATTGATGACTACCTTGAATGCTCCTATGAATTTTGTCTCTGTCAGTGTCCATGCATTATTATCAATAATTGTAACTTGAGGACTGTATGTGCTACAGTGATAGTTTTGGTCTTAAGAAGATTGTTTGATTTGCCTGTAGGCGTCTCTACCATTTAATCCTGTTTTTAGCAGATGGAAGAAGGAAGAAGAAAAGAAGCACTCTTGGGCAGAAAACAGGGAATTTTCCATGTTTTACTATTTTTTCTCAGAGGAATTCGCAAACGTCCCCATGGGCTGTTTGGACTCAACCAATTCTCAAATTTACAATTTCAGCTAGAAACCATCTGTTGTGGATCCTGGTCAAGGTGGACCAGCAGTTTCCTCATGTACTCAATATATAGGAGGGCTCAAAACCTCTGAAGTGCATGAAGATTTGGAACTAAGGTGTTTTGAGACACACTTAGAACCATATGCAATAATTAAGAATTAAGTTCATGTGACTTAGTGTAATGCAGAGTATTCCACAGCAACAGTAATACACTGTCAATCACACAAAACAGGTCCTTGGCAAAGCTGCCAAAATGCCATCAATGTGTGATAAACTATGAGCATTATACTAAGCGCCTGTTTCAAGTACAGAAATTTAAAGAGCAAAAAGAGCATTCATTGCTCTTTATTGTCTTGAATTAAAGAAAGACCAAAATGACCTCTTTTTTTGTTTTTCATTTTGAATTCATCTCTGTAAATCAGCTGCTGTCAACTGCAAAACAAGCTTGCTTCACCAATGAGGCACCTAATGAAGATACAAATAGTTATTATAAGTGTCATTGCAGCAGCTGCATCATCTACAACAATTCTTGCAGCCATGGCTGCAACTGTTGCAATGCTGGACAATTGAACATTCCGATCTCAACCAAAACAGAAGCTGTCTTCATGGCAGGGTCAATGGCAGCAGCTGAGGAATCACAGGCATACTTCAACAGGGTGGTACATACGGAAATTCCTGTGCAAATGAAGATCATTTCAGAAACTGAAACGGCTGATTGAAAGCCAGTGGGATTAAGTCCATGCGCCTCTGAAACACAATGCGCATTTTTCAATTGAGGATCAATTAGGGGTTATCTGGCACATCCTGGGTCACTGGATGACTCTGCAACTTTTGTGGGAACGAGCAAGAGTTCAGCAAGCCGCTACGTTTGGCAAATCACTGCTGTCATCAATACTCGCTTGAAACCTGCATGTGTGTCCATGCCAAAATCAAAACAGGAACGGGATGAATGCAAGCAAACTATGTTTGAGCACGCAAGGTTTCCAGATGCCTATCTTGCTATAGACGGATCACTTTTTGAAATTGAACGGCCATATGACTTTGCAGGGTACTGCTGTTGCAATTTCTATCCTGCATTGAATGCGCAAATTGTTGTTGATGCAACAATGATGATTTGAGGTTTCAACATTCAACCCAGTTCTCACAATGACAAGCAAATCTTTCAAGAAAGCTTGTTTGGCAAGAAAATTCACCTGCAGCTTCCTGCCAATGGTCACATTGTGGGAGATTCTGGATACACATTCTTTGTGCATGTTATGATTCCATATCCCATACATGACAACATGCCAGAGAAACAGAAATTCTACAATAATCTGCATTCTAAAACGCGTATTGTTGTCGAAATTCCTATTGGAAGGGTGAAAGGACAGTTCCAACAACTCAAACGCACATTGGATCAAAAAGCACACTACAAAACAGATGAGGATGGGGATAAAGTGCTTATAGAGTCTCCAATATTAATGGCGCAGTTGATTCAGTCTTATTTTGTTCTTCATAACATACTTTTAGTGTTGAGGGACAGGGTTCCCATTGGAGTGGACAAAGATGCAACAGGAAGTAATTCCAGTACTACTGTGGATCAGGAGTCAACTCGGGGGGATGGTCCAGCAGCTTGGCGTCGACATGATGCCATTGCCGATTCCCTGTGGCAAACATGAAGATCATTGAAGTCTTTATTGAAAAGCATTCAATTGTTGCTCATTGCTCTCATTAGAAACTGCTCAAGGAGATTAGAAATGCAGTTGTTACTTGCAACCATATCTGCAATCTGCTTGTCCTGTCTGTCTTGTGAAGACTCCAGCAAAGTGGACACACGATTGCTAGCCTTGACAATCTCACATTGACCATCAACAATTGCAGCAAGCTGTTTGCTGCTATTTTCCTGAGAGACAGTAAGGCTCCAAAGTTGATCAATCTGTTGGTCAGATGTTGCAGCACTGCCACTCAATGCCCCTGCAATTGATTTCCCCATATCCCCCAATCCATTTGCCATATCCTTTCCAATACCTTGCATTGCCTGCACAACATCCAGCTTTGTTCATTTTAGTTTCCGAGCTTTCACCAAGTCCATTATTTTTGGCTGTGTGCAATCCTTTCTCATGAGTCATTTTTGCCACTTTCTTCACATCTTTTGATGACAAAATTGTTTCTGTGGCAGAGTTCTCAAGATCATCCACGCTATCTGAATTGCTTTTATAGCCATTGCCATTTGTATCGCCACTAGCATTCAAGAGAGCTTTTGAACCAATTGTGGCAATTGAGGTGCTGCTGCTGTAAGTGCTTATGTTGTCTCTTTGAACAATCTTCAACATTTCTGCTGCTTCATTTGAATTCACCACAGAATTACTTGCTGCATCGCCTAGCATATCCCCATTGAGACCTGACTTGCTCCCAAAGTGAAGAACCAAGGCATCAAAAAATTCTGGCTTTTTGGTTTGTTTCTCCACGTTTCCAGTTGCACTTTGATTTTGTTCCAGTGGGTTTTCAATGCTGAAACCTTGTTTTTGCACTGCTCCACTGAGTAGTCAACTTTTGCATCAAGGTTCAACATTGTCTGAACTCTTCTCCAGCCTCTCAAAACATCATCCTTGTTCTTTGCATTAAGGAATTCAGCCACATAAGTATCATATCAATAGCGAAGAAGCATTTCAACTTGAATGACTGTCCATTCAGCAGGCATGATTGCGCTCTTTGAATCTGGAGCGTTCTTCAGCAGCTGGCCTCACTTTTTAGGGGCTGTAGTCCTGGCTGATGTTGCAGAGTCAGGTGCGACTGCCATTGCCACCTTGTCATGCTGCTTGCACTGCTTCTGTGGTGCGTCTTCACTCTGAATTTGATCCATTTAAATTTCTGCACTTGAAACAGGCTCTTTTGCATCACTGGAAATAATAGCAAATTCATCTCTTTTATTTCTCATTTAAATTGCAGAAATTGTCCTTGAAACAGGCTCTAAGTCATTTTTGCCAAGACCGCAAATACTTTATTTTACACAACTTTGGAAATTTATATGACTCATTATTATGACCTTACTCCTCCACATGACAACCCTCACCAAGTTCATCATCAGGTGTTGAACTCTATCACCTATAGTCAGTCAACAGTACTACAAAGGCACAACCTGCAGGCTACACTGAACATTCAGCAGAAACACACCAGTACATAACTTGTGCAGTTGAAAGGAATTTGAGCCAGGAGTAGGCATTACTTGAGGACCTAGAGTTTGCAATTGCAAGTTGGACGTTAGTACACTATAGATGAAATGACATACTGCAACATACCAGCCCAGCAGGCAGCACTGCTGATTGATACATCATCACTCAGCTTCATGCCTTACTACCTGAGTGGTAGAGTCATGGCAGAAGTTTGAGGACACCATCATATTCACTTTGGATGTTGGTTGATAGTTTCTAGCGAAAATTGTAAATTTGAGAATTAGTAAAATCCAAACAGTCCTTGGGGACGTTCAGGGATTTCCTCTGTGAAAAAATAGAAAAACATGGAAAATTCCCTGTTTTCCGCCCAAGAGTGCTTCTTTTCTTCTTTCTTCTTCCATCTGCTAAATTTGGGTATAAATAGTAGACATGCCCACAGACAAATAAAACAATCTTCTTAAAACCACAAGTATTGCTGTAGCACACACAGTCCTCAAGTTACAAACTGTCATACCATGTTTCACCTTTAATACCAACACATCCAACCAACCTCCAAAGTGAATATGACAGTGTCCTTGAAACTTCTGCCATGACAGGTAGTGAGGCATGAAGCTGAGTGACAGTATACTGATCAGAAGTACTGCCTGCTGGGCTGGTATGTTGCAGCATGGTGGTTTACTAACATCAAACTAGCAATTGCAAACTCTAGGTCCTCAAGTAACGCCTACCCCTGGCTCAAATTCATTTCAACTGTACAAGTTATGTACTGGTGTGTTTCTGCCGAATGTTCAGTGTAGCCTGCAGGTTGTGCCTTTGTAGTACTGTTGACTGACTATAGGTGATAGAGTCCAGCACCTCAAGATGAACTTGGTGACTCATGTGGAGGAATGGAATCATGATGATGAGTCTTGTAAATTTCCAAAGTTGTATTACTATTTTGCCACCAAATGAAAAGTCGCAGATTTAAGTTTATCATCACGTGATAATTCAATAAAGATTGCAACGATTGCAACTTGCCTCGATCAATGCCAGGTCAATGCCAGATCATCGCCAACATGATAGACATCAAGCAGATTGTTCTGCACACTCACGCCAGCGAAAATACGAAGGTTCATGCACTCAACAACTACTACTTTGACATGTCCAAGAGCATGATTGCGCGCAACTATTCCAAGTCTCCAGCAACTATTTGCTGCTGGATTGAATGATTTGAAGAGACAGGCGACCTTTCTCACAAGTCTGGCACATACAACTGCAAGTTCAGTGAGGCGCATCGCTCCTGGATCATCATATTCTTCGAAAGCAACCCCCTTGCATTTTTGGACGAAGCCCAAGCTGAATTCAAAGCCAAATGGAACAAACCAATCAGTGTTTCTTACCTCTGGGAGGTATTGAATGCATACAGGTACTGTTGGAAAGTCGTGAATGATGAGCAATTCATGTGAAGGAAACAGACATAATGAGGTACACGCATGAGCTGAACTGTTTGGACTGGACAAAATACAACCTGTGCTTTCTTGATGAGGTATCTTGTGATAATCATGGAACGATCTGCCAGAGAGGGTACCCAATGAAAGGAAAAAAGCTCGTCATCAGAGGAGAGTACAAGTGAATGCCACGTGTTTCACTGCTTTGCTTTATTGGTCACAATGGTCTGCTTGATTCATATAAGACGGAGGGGACTTTTGACTGTGTGCTTTTCACGAAATGCTGTCGGGACTTTGCCCTCAATTCTGGTCAAGTTCAGCAATACCCTGGTATCCATTTGATTTGGATAATGGATGGGGCAGCAATTCATTGATCATCTGATTTCATCATGTACTTGCGTTCAGTTGGAGTGACCCTGCTGTTTCTTCCTGTGTACTGTCCATTCTTCAACCCAATTGAGATCTTCTTTGGCATTGCCACCCAGAGGGCAAGGTTACCCCAAAAAATTTGTCAACAGTTGTTGCTACAGCCCTCTTGCACTTTTGCAACACAGACTTCATTCTGAATTTTAAGAGTTGCGGATATGAGCAAGCTGGATTGTTCAACCCCAATTGTGCCTACAAACCAAGTATAAGTGCAATGGGTTTTAAGTGAACTACTGTCAATTTTATTCTTTCCTTCTGTATTTTGATTCTTCCATTCCATATTGATATTCTTCCAAATACTTCCATATTGATTGTCTTCCATATTCTTCCATATTGATAGTTTTGATATTCCTTCATATTCTTTTCCATATCAACCCGTCCCATATTCTTTTCTGTTGTTGTCCAGGTACATCCAAATATATTCAGGGGTTTTCATTCTCCTGATCAGACTCTTCCAAATGATCCACATCGTCTTGATTTGGTATTTCATCAAACTGAGCTCTGCTGTTTTCAGTTTCTCTTGGCTGCACATTTTGAAAACTGTGATCATATCTGTCAATTCGCTCTTGCATGTCACTGAAGCTACGTTTCAGAGCGCACAGCGTATTTTTGCTTTCTTCAACAACATCCAGAGCAATTGTCAAAGATTCCTGAATTTTGCGAAGTTGGCAGATACCAAGAGATTGGCAGTCAAACAAAAGAGTGATTTCTGGAGGAGGTGGCTGCAACATTGATGCTTCCACAGTTTCTGGCCTTTGCAGAAGAATTGTTGCCCAGTCACACCAGATCATGTTTTCTCCAGTGAGGTTGGAATGGTGATCACGCAAACACTGGAGGACATGATCAAGTCGAGCCTGATTTGGGGCTCCAGAACAATCCACAGCATTTTCACCTCCTTGCAGCGCAGTCATGACTTTTGTGTAATCGGCTTGTTTTGCAATCTTTCGGTCATAGATGCAGATCACAACCTGAACCACTTCATCCCCAGATGCAAGTGTTGTCATCTGTGCTTGTTTAATTGGTTGCAAAGGGCAGAGTACAGGCTTTATACCCAAGAGATTAACAGGTCTGACATTTGGCAAATTGGGAATCATTGGATCACCTGCACTGGCAAAAGTGTAGCTCCTGTTACTCTTTGACACAACAATGAACTTGGAAAAGTCTTCGATCGGAGGCTGTTCATGATTGATTTCTGCAATGTTGCCATTTGATTGTTGCAGAACCCTTGATGTGGCTTTCAGCAAGCTCCCAAAGCATTGCTTTGAAGTCATCCACCTCTCCCTCGAACTCCTGGCTTGGCAAGATCTCGGCACTGTTGTTGCATTGCGTCTTGTACTTCTTAACAACAGCCTGGGCCGTGAAGACAACCATCGCAGACAATTTCGCAATTTGGGCACGTTTTTTTATTTTTCACTGAAACGACAATATAAAATAAAGTATTTACAGTCTTGGCAAAATGACTTGGCATAGTGCTCATTTTGCTGTGAATGACACCAGGGTCTTGGCAGCTTTGCCAAAGACTTGTTTTGTGTGATCAACAGTATGTTGCTGTTGCTGTGGGTTTCTCTGTGTTACACTAAGTCACGTGAACTTAATTCTTTGTTTATTGTGTATGGACCTGACTGTGTCTTCTCAGTTTCTTTTAATCAGTTACTCAGTAACACAGGTGCTAAGCTAGGACAGTACAAGTGCCAAGAGATAAAGTGCAGAAATGTAAGGACAGGTGTTCAGTAAGGTGTCAGTGATACAGATGTTTGCATGAGATGGGAGTAGATCAGCCACAGTCCTGGTTTTGGCAGGGTTGTCTGAGTGGGCATCCACCTGATAGCGGGATGCAGTTGCAAGGTTGTCGCACTGGCAGTAGTCTTGCTGGAGCATCAGGCTCTGCCCAGTAGTCATGCACTTGCTGCTGGAGATGTCGGCATTCTGTGTCAATGAGCAAGACCACTTCAGATACATCAGAGTATGTGTCAGTTTCATCAGGTTTGTTGTTCCAGAATTTGTTCAGTATAGAGTCAAGCCACCTTTTGCGTGCAACTGGAGGTGCCAGTGTGGGATGTCTTGCAGCAAGAAGGGCAGTTGCACCAGAGTGGTCAGTGGCATGGGATCAGGTCATTTCAGGGCCATGCTCTTGAGGCAGACTTCATGTCAGGTGACAACTCCAAGAGTCCAGCTGAGGATGTTGTTACTTGTCTTGCAATTGATTCCCTTGCAGGCTGTCAGATATTCCTGTATACCATTGTCTGTCTCAACTTGGATGGCACCAGCAATTGTGTCTGGGTTGTTATCCAGACTGACAATGCCTTCCTTATGCAGCTCCTTGCAGACAGTGTCAGTCAGGGCTTTGAGTGGCTTAGGTGGATATTTGAATGGGACTTTGGAGGAGGTAGGACATTAAGTTTATCATCGAGCGATAATTCAGTAAAGATTGCAAAGGTCGCAACTTGCCTCAATCAATGCCAGGTCAATGCCAGATCATCGCCAAAATGGTAGACATCAAGCAGATTGTTCTGCACACTCACGCCAGCGAAAATACAAAGGTTCATGCACTCTACAACTGCTACTTACACAACATGTCCAAGAGTGCAGTTGAGTGCAACTATTCAAAGTCTCCACCAACTGTGTGGTCCCTGGATCAAACGATTTGAAGAGCATTCATGATTGATTTCCTCTGTGTTGCCATTTATTGTTGCAGAACCTTTGACGTGGCTTTCAGGAAGCTCCAAGCCTCAATTTGAAGTCATTCTCGTCTCCCTGCAACTCCTTGCGTGGCAAGATCTGGGCACTGTCGCTGTGTTGCGACTTGAACTTCTTCACAACAGCCTGGACTGTGAAGACAACCATCGCAGCCAAGTTCGCAATTTGGGAACGAAATTTTTTTTTTTCACCGAAACGACAATATTCCATTGATCAATATGTTCAAGGATAATTTCAGTGGCCGAAAACTGGCAAAACGACAACGGCAGGACTTGAACCTGCGCATCCAGAGGATAATAGATTTCTAGTCTATCGCCTTAACCACTCGGCCACGTTGTCATGAAAACTTGAGATTTATAATTAACAATATTAACTAATGCCTTTGGACCTTTCTCTACGTGACTGTCGAGTTTATCTGTAAATCTCATCGTATATCTCGCAATAGTCAAGATCGACATAACAACCAAGCTTCTCTTCCTTTCTGCCTTGCAGAACAAATTGAAAACTCCCAAACTTCCTCACTGATCAAGTCGCCACGCCGCAGCCCTTGACCAATTCCGTATCATTCTCAGTCGAAGATCGCTCGCGTGCATCTTTTTCGCAGGCCCTCCTTCACGCTTGTCTTCACTCTATTTTCTGCCATGTTTGGATTTCGCAGATGCGTTGTTTGCTATGAGAGGTCGTGCATACAGATCAAAATGATCAAGACCTACACTTCTTCCAAAACAGCAGGAAGGACTGAACCACCAACTGTTTTCATTTCTGCCTCCAAGACCACCATTGAAGAAAGATACAGAATACGGCGATTTATTAAAATGCTCATTGATGATGAAATGGGAGGGGAGGGAAGGGAGAGATGTCGCAGAGCCTCTGACACTGATCACCCTATTTGGAAGGTGGCAGCTCTAGTAGCCAAGCTTTCGATGTTCGTCCGAGGGAATCGTCACTACGATGCGTGTAACAAGCGCAAATGTGATACTAGTATCGGATGGTTCGTCATAGCATATGGGCAAGCAACGAGAATGGGGATAAGGAGTAATGGAGGGAGGAAGTGATAACTGCCATTGGCGGCAATTGTGCAGCACCTTTGACTGTCAATGATTCCAATGGAGAAGCACAGAACAATGGATGAGCTATAAAGAGGGAGAGAGAGAGAGTTGTTAGAGAAAACAAAACACTTCGTAGAATGCAGGATCGGGAGAGCTTGCATCAGGTTCAATAAAGTTGTTGTAATCTTGTAAAATTCAGGTGAAACACGGATGAACAAGCATCATTTGGAAGCTTTGTACGGGATGTGGGCAGAATTGGGGCAAGAACACCAACCATAATCGCAACTGAGCACTTCGAAAGATGTACGGAGAGAGAGAGAGAGAGACGGACAGTCGACTGAAAAGAAATGCGTTTAGAATTCAAAACTTAGGTCAACGATTTTGGAAAAGAGAAGGGGAGGTTGGATCAGAAATATGCGTAAGTCGTTCTCGTTCACATTGATTCAGAAGCAGAACTGGCTAAACTTTCTTTTCTCATCGCATCCGGTGAGGCATAGGTAAGAGGGGAGCAAGGAAGTGAGGGCTCACCATATTTGAGGACATTCCCAGTTTCATTATACCTGAGGGATCTCAAGGCATCTGCAACGCAATCGGGTCAGCAAAATGAAGCGTCAATGAAGGCAGATGGAGGAAGAGGAAAAAGAGCTCAGATGGTGATGCATGTATTTGACCAGTATATCAACAGGAGTTTCAGTTGTTAATATGGATCAGTTTCTTCAGAGCAGCTGTCTCATTGCCCAAAGAACACGGAGACGCGAGGACGGAGAGTTAGATATTGAAGCGGGCAGAAGGGCAAACCTTTTGCGTCAGCAGCATTTGTTGGTGCTGGCCGTTGAGTTTGAGAGGTGGTTTTCTGCTGCTGAACATCAGTTGACATCAAAAGGAAAAAAGAAGTCAGCGAAATGGCCCGAAACCAAGACATACGACTGAGAGAACAACCGACAGATTGAGAAATCGTCAGAGCTGTTGTTCCACATGATTATCTCTTGGTAGACTTGAGGGGCGTTGGACTGTGAATCATCCGCAGGTTGGAATGGCTGCAACGGTCAGCTATCCCAGCTGCTTTGGCAGCTCAGTAGGACATGCAGAAAACAGCCGCAAGAGCGACTGAAGAAGAGGGTGAGTGAACGCGAAACCGATAGCTAGATCTAGTTGCTGCCGCATTGTTAGTCAAATGACGCTCACAAAAGGCTAGGGCACCTTTAATGGACGAAGGATGGTCATGATTAGAACACAAGGTTTATTTTGTGTCATTGCACACAGCTCCATGTAACATTGGAATCATCACGTGTAGCCCTCCACACCACCGCAACTCACACAAACACACATCCCCGCTCCTCAACTAGAGAAATAGTTCGCACAATCGATGAAGCTGATGAGTGCAAAAGAAATAACAAGGAAATGGCTGCTAGTTGACTTAGAAACGGAGTTTCTGGAAGAACCACTTGTTCTTTCCGCTGTTGTATCTCTCCTCCAGAAGCTTCTTGATGGCTTTCTTGGAGGTGACACGCTGTGATGGCTCCTTGAAGCTTTCGGCGGTAACAACACTCTTCAGGTCCAGGTCCAAGTTGTAACGAGTGGGCAGAATGTGGTTGTAATTGATGGACTTGATGAATGGCTTCACACGGCTGCGCTTGGCAATTCTCTTCTGACCCATACCCTTTGTGATTTTGAGTGGGTAACGTTCGATGCCGGCAATGACTGCGTGTGGGTATGGCTTGGAGCCAGTTCCTTCGTCGTAGTTCTTAACAATGACGGCTTTTCTACCGGCGAAACGGCCGGACAGGACAAGGACGACTTTTCCACTCTTCAAGAACTTGACCATTTTAGTTCTATTTCGATGGGAGAAGAGGTTAGATTCGATTCGCAGTTTCGATCGCAGATGGATTGGCGGGACGCAAAGGCAAACGGACAAATCTCGACGCTTCGATTCTTCGACGGTCATCGGAAATAGAGCGTTTGCTGGGAATCCTTGCCAAATCCGCATTTGCAGTCCGGTCATTCATGAGCACTCCGGTGCCCATCAATCATCCCATCTTCTCGCTCAGTCTTCTGCAATATTCGCAATTGATAGTCCTTTGTATTCGATGCTCGTCTGCGGGTGATGGTTGCGCTGTGATGGAGTGCTGAAGTGTGTGGGGACATGCATTGTTGTCGTACCGAGATTTTACGTATTGCCAAAACCCGGACCATAAATAAAATCACGAACCAAACACACACACACACACACACCAGGCTTAATTGCTTTCTCTCAATGCGTTATCAATAGTTCAGGTTTATATGAATGGGTGACAGCAGTTGCACTGCAATGTTTGATGAGTGTTCTTATCGAGCACGGCAACCTGGTTAGTACACTCGATATGACTTCGCAAATGACTTGCGGCTCTTGGAAGCCGACTTTGAACTATGGATTGTGACTTGTTTTGCACTTCTTGCATCGTTGAGACTTAAAATGCGTGATGACACAATGCGGGATCGCACATCAAAGACAATGATTGCGGTTAGCGTGAACTTCGATTTCAAGAGAGCCAAAGTTGTTTGAATAACAATCTGTGCGCGAGATGCCGTACGCGCGTGATCTTCAGCCCCATATGCAGGCAACTGCTGCCACTCCTCATGGCTCAATCCAAGCCCTATTTGGACACGCAAGTACTTCCTACCATCGTTGCTCGGAACACGCAAACCCTGTTCGGGATCTCGCGTCCCATCGTTGAACAACAAAACTCCAAGTTTTTACATTTGTTTATGCAGAAAAAAAATGGTAAATGTTGGACACAAGCAGAAGGCGAGATCCTCTAACAACACGCCGTCGCCAGAGTGACATTTCTAGCGCAGTAGAACGTGCAAAAGCAGTCGCTGCAAAACTGACTGCTGCAGCAAGGGCCTCTGGGCAGAGTGAGACTCAGCATTCATTCCATCAAGCCGAGCCACGAACTAACCCAGCACCTTCTCCCGTGGCACTTGCCGCATCTCCTAATTAAAAACAGTTGCAACCGCATCAACTGGTTCCAATTCGACTCCCATTGCATCGTCTTCATACTCGAGCAAACGGCGCCATGATGACGATGACGACTATGCTTCCAAACGCAACCAGTTTGACCGTGACGAGTACAAAGACATTCCATCTAGTGGATTCAAACCTAAGCATGGGCTTGGCTCCGACGACGCAACAAATTCTTTCCTCGCGAAACTGGGTCTCACGGGCGGACTTGTCTCCACCAAGATTTCGAAAGAAATCGCGATTCCTGCGAGCATGGTGAGGCGCTTTCTTTTTATTCGTTTCAATGTGATTGTTTCGTTTGTTTGATTCGTTCAACTGTGTCAGGTCGGCTTGATTATTGGACGAGGAGGCGAAACTCTGAAGCGCATTCAGAGCGAGTCTGGAGTCGTCAAGATTCAGTTTTCCGAAGGTACTGGTTGCTATTATTGTTAACTCGCGCATTGTTGTTTTGATGTAATGCAATGCAGAGCATCAAAACGGAGACCCTGAACGCAGAACCACACTGATCGGAACGGAAGCTGAAGTAGAACGTGCGCGTGCCATGATCATGGAACTTGTTGAGGGAGGAAATCGGCGAGAGATGGAGCGTGGAGGCGGCGGCGGATACGGACCTCGCGGCACAGTTTTTCCAATGGAAGTTCCAGCCGATCGAGGTGAATTCATTCTTCGAAAAAAGAAACCCTCGAGTGCAAGACCTTTTACAATCCAGTTTTTTCAAATCGACAGTGGGACTTGTGATTGGCCGTGGCGGAGAAACTATAAAAATGCTGCAAGCGAAATCGGGTGCTCGTATTACAGTTCTGCAAGATGGCCCCAACATGCGACCTGGCACGAAAGTTGTCAACATTCAAGGAACAGATGATCAAATTGAGGAAGCGAAACGGATGGTGGATGACATTGTGACTGCTAGGGTGAGTTTGACTTTTTTGCAAACGCATTTTCGAGCCTCAAATCTCTGTATGTACCTAGGTTATGGTTGGCGGAGGTGGCGGCCAGTATAGCGGGGGTGGTGGTGGCTACCAGCCGCCGCCTGGTCAAGAACTGGAAGAAGTCAGAGTCCCGAATGATAAAGTGGGACTCGTAATCGGAAAAGGAGGCGAAACGGTTAAGGGCATTCAGAATACCTATGGGGTTCGTCTTCAGATTGAGCAGCAGCCTGACCCAAGCGGCGAACGTGTCATCAAAGTATCTGGTGCGTGGACTCGCATTTGGACAGCTAATTATGCATTGAAACTTTCCTCTCTTTCAAAAGGACCTAATCGCGACGGTATCAATGCGGCAATCGAAGTCATTTATGAAAAATGCGGCATGGTTTGTGGCGCTGCTCATCTTCGGCATTTTTTTGTCAAACACTGATCAATCTTCTAGCGGGGTGGAATGGGAATGGGCGGTCAAATGGGAATGAACAGTCAGTACGGTTACGGTACCGATCCGTATGGAATGATGGCGCAGCAGCAACAGCAAGCGTACGGCCAAGATTACTCGCAATACTACGATCAATCAGGTATGTTGATTATTCTGCCGCGAGAAAAATACTTCACATCGTTGTGCTTGTCCGTTATGTATTTCCTGCCTGTGTGTCGTAACCCTTTGTTTTTTCTTTACTTCTGAATCCTATATCCTATGTCAATCATTGTCGCGTCGAAATCTGTACTTGCAAACACACACAATCCAAAAACAAACAATCCCCAAAACATCTAGCGTATCAATATGACCCTGCTGCTTATGCTGCTTATGCTGCCCAAGTTGCTGCCGCTGGAGGTGCCGCCGCCGCAACAACAACAGCCCCTGCAGAAACTGCGACTGCCCCAGGAGCCGACAGCACTGCCGCAGCAACAACAGGAGCAGCAGGTGGTGATGACGCTGCGAACGCTGCGGCTTGGGCTGCGTACTATCAATACTATGCACAGTATGGAGCTGCAGGTACCGATGCCAGTACGACTGGCGAAGCTGCGGCGAACGTGTCTGCCTCAGAAGAAGCTCCACCAGGTGCTTGACCTTTTGTCTTGATTTTTCGACATCTTTCATCGACGCGGATTTCACAAGGTTTATTTTTGTTTGGGAGTTTCCTTTTTTTGTTGTTTGGGGTATTACGATGATCATGTGCAATTTGGGGATGGACTGTCCATATCGTTTTAGTTCCACATTTCCTGTGACAGGGAATGTGGATATTTCTTTTGATAAATAAAATGGCTGCGAAACTGTGCGTCCGCATAACCAGCATCGACGTTGCGATGCGGGTACCAATTGACGGTCTTGATCTGACTGTGGCTCCTTTTTCACATCCGCCTTCGAAAGTTGATCGGGTCCCTGTTTTGCGAGTATTCGGAGCCACGCGAGAGGGTCAGCGAGCGTGTGTGCACATACACCAGGTGCGATACTTTATTTGTACCATGCATGAAGCATAAGCTGAATATGCTTGATATCTGCCAGGTGCTGCCGTACTTGTACGTGCCGTACGACGGACCTGTTGACCAACACCAGCTGAACCAGCATATGTATACCCTGGGCCGCAGTCTCAACAAATCGCTCGCAATTGCCCTCAAATTACCAGAGCATCGAGTCAACCAAGCTCAATTCATTGCTGCAATCACGCTTGTGAAGGGAATTCCATTTTATGGCTTTCACTATTCATACTCGCACTTCTTGAAGATTTATGTGCTGGACCCAAATAACTTAAGTCGCGTGGCGGATCTGCTTTCGAGAGGAGTTGTCATGGGACGAAAGATGCAAACATTTGAATCGCACATTCCGTATTTGCCGCAGTTTTTCATTGATCACAACTTGCTGGGGATGGATTATCTGCGGATAGCGGGATTCAAGTTCCGCAGACCTTTACCGCCTGCTTGTGGTATATATTATAAAAAATGAATTGACCAGAAGCGCCAGCCTAACTTTCGAATAACATAGCGCTTCCG
This sequence comes from Chytriomyces confervae, assembly GCA_006535975.1. NCBI lineage: Eukaryota > Fungi > Chytridiomycota > Chytridiomycetes > Chytridiales > Chytriomycetaceae > Chytriomyces > Chytriomyces confervae. Next base: position 12,101 of record QEAP01000349.1, on the reverse strand, counting down.
CCATCTCTGGAACAACTGGACAAGCCAAATTACTTTACAACTGAAAACATCCCCGACGCTCTGGTATGGCCTGAAAACGCGCCAATCAATCGCGAAAGTTATTGCGAAATCGAGTTGGACGTGGTTGGCATTGACATTTTGAATCGATACGAAATACCCGAACGCCCTCGCAAACCACTCATTCAGTTGTTCAATGGCTCAGAAAAGATTGACACGAAACTCGTTCCATCTCTGAAAGGCATTTGGGAGGTTTGTCCTTTGAAAAAGATCCTCGAAAATATGCGCTGAAAGAACTTTATCAAAAACTCAGGATGAAACAAAACGACGCGCAAATAGAAATCTTCCACCCACTCCTCCGACACCCGTTCCTGATGCATCGCAGCCAGAGCCAATCACAAAAGACGCGTTAATGAATGTTCTTCTCGAAAGAATAGAGAACAGCAAGCGTCTCAACACGCAGCAACAAAATCTGAATGACTCGAATAACGCGACCATCAATTTCGAATCCAGGCACATGTTCCCGGGACTTCCAGAGAATGATGGGATTCCGACAGCATTTCAAGCGATCGGAGCCATGTACTTTGGGGGAGAAGTAGGGAACCAAAATCGGACGCAAACTGGAGCAGAATTCAACCCTTCCAATTTAAATGCGAGTCAAACTGCGGCTTCCGAAAAAAATATCGACGTCTTTGTTCGGCTGTCTCAATCAGCGAGCGAGTTGAGCGAACTGGATGCGGAAGCAGACGAAGTCGCTTTAATTGACGAAGAGATTTTGACTCAGGTGAGCGTTAACTAGCGCTCTTTTTCGCACCTCCTGACCCTGAGCACACACACACTAAGACGATTCGAGAGCATGACGAAAATGTTGAGATTCATGATGCCGATCCTGCCGAAAGCAGCGATGAAGAGAATATCTATGATATCGGTGATGCGCATGCGGATGAGGTTGGATTCTGGGGTGATGACCATACAGACGGAACAGAAGGTCCAGGCAACGACAGCATGAAATTTAGAGCCTCTGCGCGTTTTGAAGTAGCTGGGACCAACGGAAAAGGAAAGACGGTCGTTAAGTGAGAATCTATTGAAGAAGTTGTCCGCGGCATTGAATACCTCTCCTTACTTGATTTTTTGATCAGTGAAATTGCAGACATCGAAAATCTGGGAAAGCTGCCTGAGGCAGCCGATGATTTTGACTTCTTTGATGATGAATCTTCTGAGCTGATGCAACAACAGATTGCAGCCTTGGATGCGTATGAACGTCAGCAGCCTCATGTTTCGATCGGACTTCACTCTTTGCGCCAACAACATGGAGATTCTATCCATCAAATATTGATCAATCAAGATTTAAAACCAAGCCAAGGGCCATCTGGTGCCACGGACAGAAAACGACTGGATCAGAACGATGGGCCGGGATCGATGCTTCCGAGGGGAGACAAGCGAAAGAAGGAAGTTCACCCTGCACACGAAGATGACATAGAAGACAGCGACGAAGAAAGTAAACCAAAAATTAAGGTGCGCTTCCACACTTTTACTTTTCCACGGTTAATGCGGCCTTGTTTCAGAAAGCGAAAAAGATTCGGAGAACGTCGTTAGATATTGTCGCAGCGACCAACCTTTCGAAGTCGCATCGGAAAAGCAAATCCGTTTCTTTCGCGTCCAAAACATCCACGATTATTCCTCACGTTCATTCGGCTGTTGAAGAATTACCTTCAGTCCAATCGATTTTGAAATCCCGAAACGCAAATGAATCCTCTGTCGGTCCAGAAAAGCAAAATGCTGGTACATCTTCAGCTGAGACATTTTCCGCATCAAAGCAACCCATACCTAACAATCAAGAATCTCGAAAACTACGATCATTTAAAGCGAATTCAACACTGCCAGACACCATGGCGCACAGTTTCATATCGAAAGTGGATGGAATGTGGTCATCCCCTCCGCGAAATTTGGAATCAGAAAAGTGGAGTTTTTTCCATGACCCGCCGGATGCGCATAGTCCAGAAGAAGGAAGCACTGCACTGGAAGATGATTCTCAAGTTAAAGAGATGGATTCTAAATTGCCCTCTGACGATCTTCTTTCATCAAACCCACTTTCCTCAACTTCCTGGAGTTTGCCCGCCGCTCAAGCATATGAAAATACCGAGTCCGGGGAAATTCAAGATGCGCTTAACAGCAGTCCTCAACAACCCCTCTCCGGAACCTCTGCTCTATCCGAACCCATCTTGATCGAAAATTCTTCAGGGCAATCTTCACAGCAATCCAATATACCACGAATGCTGAATATCTTCCGTTTTGCTCATGCACCGCCCACACTCAAAGAATTGGAAGCAGATTGGTGTGGTGAACCGGAGCGAGAGTACTTGGATCCATTTTTCAGCGACCCGGCAGATGTGAGCAAAGGCAAGACATTTTCAAATCGACGTTACGAAGTAAAGGCGGGGTCTGATCGGAGTTCCTTACCTCTATTTCGAACGAGTAATTGCTCAAAGCGGATGTACCCGAATGTGGGCGGAATGAACGATGTGATTCCAATGGAGACGTTGAAAGAAACTTTTGGCGTTGACGAGAACCCAAAGCCATACGTGCAAGGAATGTACCACAATTTTGCGCCAGCTTGGACACTGGCCAAAGGACCTCCATCAATATCTGAGGTGAAAAAATGGGCGCAAGAGAATCCATGCGATCCACTGAAAACAGAAGATTCGGCATTTGTCAAGAATCTCAAAGCACGCAAGTCCTCACAAATCGAGGGCCCCACCCAGAAAAATAAGTTTGGTTACAAATATAGCCAAATTCAAACGGAGGTTTTGGACCATGAATTACAACATCTCGTAGTGATGAGTGTAGAGATTCTGACTCACGCAATGACCGAGTCGGAGCGTTTATTGCACGGGCTACCGAAGTTGAAGCTTCCTGACCCCAAAGTGAATGGCATTTTGGCATGTTTTTACTGCTTTCAAGGTCAAGACGAAAGAATAGCCCGAGCGAATGGACATCGTGCTGGGTACCATGTCGGTGCGATTTTAGTTGAAGACGAAGAGAACCCGCCCGATTTGAGGAGATTTCCGTATAAATTCAATGGAATTTCAGGGTACGCTGTTCAAGTTGTTCCGAATGAACTTGAACTGCTGCAAGCGCTCGTTCAAAAAGTGCGGGAATTTGATCCAGATATTTTGTTGGGCTACGAAGTGCACAAGTCATCTTGGGGCTATATCATTGATCGCGCTATCGGTCATTACGAGTATGACATTTTGCGTGAATTGTCGCGAATGAAGCCGGGTTATGTCAAGACACGATATGGTCGTGAACAGGACGAGTTTGCATACAAGCAAACGTGCGCCATGTCCACAACTGGACGCATGTTTTTCAATGTCTGGAGGCTCATGCGTTCTGAATTGACTTTGACGACCTACACTCTTGAAAGCACCACTTTTCATGTTTTGCATCAAAGGTATGTCCTGAACTGGGACAATGACACATCATTTAAGCTGAGGAGATTTTCGCCGCTATAGGATTCCCAAATTCACGGCAGCCACTCTGTACTCTTGGTATGCAGGAAAAGGACTGAAACGGTGGCGCTCCTTGACGTATTATTTTGAGCGCGTTCAACTGACGCTTGACCTACTTGACGACACATCCTTCTTGAGCCGCACTTGGTAAACTTGTTCCAACACCTGATCAGTGCTTTTGATTTTGAATCATCTTTTCATCCAGCGAATTTGCCAAAGTTTACGGAATTGATCTATTCTCGGTCATTTCGCGTGGCTCGCAATACCGTGTTGAATCCATCCTGTCCCGGATCACGCGACCCGAAAATTTCATTCACATGTCAGCAACAAAAGATCAAGTGCGCCGAATGCGTGCGATTGAATGCCTGCCCCTTAACATGGAGCCAGTGACGAAGTTTTACAAGGACCCATTGGCAGTGTTGGATTTCCAGTCTCTTTATCCTTCTGTCATGATCGGATACAACATGTGGTTGGTTTATTTTCAAAATGCAAAGTTCCTGTGAAGCACTGTTGAAAATGTCTCCCAGCTTCTCAACGTGCCTTGGCCGCTTGGTTGACATTGGTTCCCCGAAGCAGTTTGGAGTAATGGATTCACTCAATGTGCCCATTGATGTTGTTGAGGCGTTGAAAGAACATCTGATCATAACTCAAAATGGTGTTGTCTTTGTCAAGCATTACGTGCGTGAAGGAGCATTGGGAAGGATGTTGAAGGAAATTTTGGAGACTCGAGTCATGGTTAAAGCGTCAATGAAAATGTACAAGGGTGAGACGGTAAGGACAATTGAGCTGGTATATCCTGAATGCTGATTGTAATTTTTCTGTGCAGGCGCTGATGAGGATTTTGGAGGCGCGGCAACTGTCTTTGAAACTAATCGCCAACGTCACTTACGGTTACGCTGGAGCTTCCTACTCAGGGAGAATGCCTTGTGCAGAAATCGCTGATTCCATTGTCGAAACTGGTCGGAGGGCCCTTCAAGCGGTGAGGCTTCCTGCTCCGTTTAAATCGTAAATTGTCTTTGAATTTGTTCCTTTTTTCGAATTAGGGAATCAAATTAGCACATGACAGAGCTTCTGAATGGGGAGGAACTGTTGTTTACGGAGATACGGACAGCATGTTTGTCGAATTTCCTGGAAAATCCCGAGAGTCGGCTTTCAGAATTGGACAAGAAATGGCGCACGAGATTTCAATGCTGAATCCAGTCCCAATGAAACTGAAGTTTGAAAAGGTTCTTGGTTGATGTTTCCGAATTACGTCATTTCACACATTTTTTTCCACAACCAGATTTACCACCCATGCATCTTGCTTGCGAAAAAACGATATGTTGGGTTCATGTACGAAACTTTGCAAGACACGATACCTCAGTTTGATGCCAAGGGTATAGAAACCGTGAGACGGGATGGATTCCCGGCTATGGCCAAAATGGTCGAAGATTCGTTGAAACTGTTATTCAGGACGCAAGACATGTCTCAGTTGAAAGCATACTTGTACCGACAGTGGGACCGAATCATGTCGAATCGTATTTCAACCATTGATTTGATTATTGCGACTGAGTTCAAACTGAAAGAATATCGGTAAGGTTTTCTGGGTAATCCTCAAGTTTAAAAAATGACTGAGGGTGTGCCTCGTCAACAGGAATCTTCCCCCGGGGGTGGCAATGTGTGTACAGAATATGGCGTACGATAAACGAACAGAGCCTCAAGGAGGGGAACGGATACCGTATGTAGTGTGCGAGGCAAGAAATACGAGATACTCGGGCCGCTCCTATTCTCCATTGGATCTGACCGTTGACAGGTAAATCAAGAAATCTCGAGTGAAACGATATTCATTCGTATCTTTGTCAGGACACTGAAGCCGGATGGAGCCGTTTACGTTCGGAAAAGCATTCAGGCTCTTTCTCGAATATTCAACCTCATTGGTGTTGGTAAGACTTCAAATTTAGCAACTTGAATGCACAACAAAAGAGTGACCATGACCATGATGCATTGGCGTGCTCTTTTGTAGACGTTGAGGCGTGGTTTAATGCCATGCCCAAAAAGAATTCGGCGACGCGTTTTGCGAACAACAAGCATCCGTCACTGCAAAAAGGCGGGACTTCGTCTATACGTGGAGGCCAATTCAAAATCGATCAATTCTACCAATCAAATCACTGCATTTTGTGCTCAGAGATGACTATAAATGGTGGGTCTTCAAAAAAAAGAAAAAAAAAGTTCTTTCCTTTGACTTGACGAGGTTGGTCGAAGCTAATACAGATTAACGTTCAGATTCCGCAATTTTATGCGAAGTGTGTCAGTCGAAGCGCTGTCAAGAATCAATCGCACAGCTTCATGGCCAACTGTCGGAATTACAAAGAAAACGCGACGAGCTGCTGAGTGTTTGCCGCTCTTGCTCACTCCAGACACCTGGAATGGCAGTCAAGGAGAACAAGTGCGTGTCTGTTGAATGTCCGGTTTTGTTTGTCCAAGCGAAAGCAACGCATGAGTATCTCGCAATGAAGGATACGCTTGAAAAAGCTATATCTGAAGTGGCAGATGCGTAGACAGGCCTTTACCTTAGTGGCAATATTTGCAATTAAACCATTTTGTAAATATACTGGGGGGTTTTTTTCGTTTGTCAGACCTGCTGGGTGTCACCACAAAGAAAAAAAAAAGGAAAGGAAAGGAAAGCCGCGTTTGATGAAAACACGTGTGATAGTTTTGAGTTGTGTGTAATTGATGCCATGGTCTCTTCAGAAGCGATACAAAGTTGCTATTGGGTCTAAGGACACGCTATCCATAGCCAGCACGGCGGTTGTGGACATTCTGTTGGATGTATGAGAACGTTTATGGCTCAGACGACTGGGCGTGATATGCAAATGACCACACGTTTATTTGCTTGCATCAGGCAGCCTTCGTGCATTTCTTTTGCCATATCTCATCAGTGCGTTTTTTACGCGCAGGCCGGTTTGAAGAATAACCTCTTCGCCAAACGTCTTCCCAAGCGCGTGGCCTGAATTTGTTTGTTTAAATGCAAGCAAGTGGGTTCATAAAATACAACTTACTCAGCAATATCAAGTACGCGCCCATCGCTGTCAAAACGAGATTACTGCTGGAAATTGTGGCTTCAAAAAGTCCCGGAACATCCACGTCCGCATCCTCCGCATGCGATGCCGCCAACACGCAGTCTTCCACTGCAAGGCCATTCTTTTCCAGATATTCATTAAACAGCCCAACTTGAGCAGCCACAATTTCTCTTTGAGAATCTCGAGTTTGAGTTTTGCTGAGGCCGCCTCCAAAAATAAAAACATGCACTACGATCGAGTATCCGTCCACAATCTCTTGCCGATGATGCGGGTGCCGAAACCCGATTCGGTTCAAAAATTGTCGCAGCGTTTTCGCGACTGGGTGATTGGTTCCAAAGTCGTGGATAGCAATGTAAAGCTTTCCCTTGTCCGCGTCTGGGTCCAGATTTAAATCAGGCGAAACTGTGGCTCCCTTCACTGTTCGAGCCTCCTTGTCTGGGATGGATTCGGCGCTGTATCGAAGGAAAATACTGCTCTGACTGTTGGGCTGAAGCGCCATGCTTTCTTCGGACGAAGTGCACTCAACCTCTTCTGCTCTCGTCCAGCGCGGCCGAGCTTGACCCACCCTAATGTTGCATTACCATAAACAAAACCGCGTTTGGTTTGCAAAGACAAAAAAGTTACCATTTTTTCGGAGCCTTTTTCGAAAGGTTAAAGTTGTTTGTGGCCAAAAGCGGTTTCAGGGATGGGTGCAAATACAGTCGTTGGTCTGTGAATCCGCCCAGATTGAGCATACCCGCGACCTTGTTTCACAAAGACGGGCGAGAAAACGTCAAGTTTTCAAACTGCAAATGAAAGAAATGATTCCCACCAGTGCCAGGCAAAGCGACAAGCCGATAAATGAGAACGGAACCGCGTTTGTAGGACTCGATAACAAACGCGCCCCATCGGAGAACAGGTCAATGAGCGGCATTGTGAGGAACACTAAAAGCGCCAGCAGTTTCCACGGAAATGAAGACGCGTTTTGGCCCATTTCTCGCAAATCACCTGAGATCCACACATTCGATACTGAGCCGGGGAGGAAGAATTATATGAAGAAAGAGAATAGACATTGTTTAAGATGCGTTGATGAAGAGATGAAAGTAGAGATTACTTCGGATTCGCCGGATAATCTTGATTGCTCCTTTCCTGAATCGGATGGGGATTTCGTTCCTCCATTTGTTACGAACTCCATGTCCCTTGAATGAGGGAGGGCAAAGAAGCTTAAAGTTGAATTTTTTCAGAGCGGATGTCGACTTTTCATCCGGCGCAATAAATTCCTCAGGAACTCCGGTTGAAGAACCAACATATTTAAGCCACCTGAACAAAAATCGCTGTGTATAAACATCCCAGCAAAATGAGGATGTAGGTGAGTTGAGCAAAACCCACCAAGTGAAATGTGACTGATCGACCGAATAAATAATATGCCGATTTAAAAAATCCACCAACGTTGGCATGGTCTTCAAAACTCGAATCCCTTTACTCTCAAGCTGTGCCGCAAGAGCATCTACTTTGGCAGAAGCTTGCTCATCCACAATTTCACCATACGCAGTTTCATCAGGACGGTAGATTATCACGCGCAACCGAGGATCCATTGGCGCACGCAAAGCCTCGTGCAGTTCGATAAAGCAGTTTGGACTCAGGACATATCGCGAAGTCAAAACCACCAACACAAAACGCGCATGAGCTGCCACAGTCCTCGTTGTTCGAGAGGTGGAATCCCCCGAGGTAAGCTTGAGCACATCAATCCAAACTCCGATGCCTGATTGGATGAGTGCTTTCGCAATGCAACGCGTGTCTTGATAAACACCTTTTTGCCAGCTATAGGAGATCATCACTTCTTCGACAAGAGGTGTGCCTACTTGGCGGAGGTAGCGAAGAATTCCACGTTTATGCTCGTTTTGTTGGGAAAATTTCGAAAGGACGGCCTGGCCCATCTGTTAATTTTGAAATAACTGAGAACGTTTATAACTTACAACGCAAATCAGGCAAGCAAGTGTCGCTGTATAGGGAGGAATTACTGTAGAGTTTGAAGGCTTCGTGGAATCATTGCCAGTGTAAAATGCAGCCAGATACGCGATTGAAATGACAAGCAGAAAGCAAAGCAGCAAATCATGAAGCATTACTCGATAGACACTGAAACTGTCATACATCCTCAGTCTATGCAACTACCATTAACATAAACCAGGGTCTCACTCAAAACTGATAACTTACCGACCTTTTCCTTTTGCTCTGAAGCCAGGCGGTCTCTCCATTACCAGACTACGGCCAAGCTCATAATGAAGATCGAACAGCATCATGAATGTGCTGAACCAAGGAATGGTTTTGCACATGGAAGGAATCTGACTTTACATGCTGAGTGCACGCCGATCGTACGAAACTGATCGCATTGATAATCTCACCTTGCTTGTGAATTGCGTAGCAGGTAGGTCCCTGTAGTCCATCAGGCTTTCATACTGCGTTGTGTATGGATTCGTGGCAGCCTTCAAATACGCGTTTTCAGCAAAGAATTTGGACAAGTCGTGAGGAGTTCCCCCAGCGCGAGGGTGACGCAGGCCCAGGAAGTCAAAGAATTGATGGTCATTGCCGCCTTGATCCTCGGGACTGATCGCCACGGAGACTTCTTGCAGCGCTTGGGACATGATGAAATTGTCAACGCTTATTCAACACGTTTGATGCACCCCAAACTTTAAAATAAACTCAGAACAAAAAACAATGAAGCGCAGTTCAACAGCCACCGCCTCAAATCCCAAGAAGGTTAAATTCGACCAAGGCGCCAACAGCTTCGATGGAGGACCTGTGGAGGACGATGAGGATCTCGAATTCGGTATTGTTAACGCCCGTCTTGCAGTGGTGCAGCTAACTCGCACACACAGGCAAGAAGAAGCGCAATGCAATCAAGTTGGGATACACCGACAGCGATGATGAGGACGACGGTGGATTCGATTCGGACCAGGACTCCAACGAGGGAGACAAGGATAAGGAGAAGGACAAGGCGGACGACATGTTTGCCATGGAGGAAGAGGGAACTGCTAAAGGAATCAAGTTTATCTCCAAGGATACTCTGCATGAAAAGGTGGGAGCAGAGCATGATGGTGAGGAAGATATCGCTGCGGGTGGAGTTGCAATAGAGCCCTTCAACATGAACAACGAGATGGAAGAAGGGTGAGTGCAATGCAGTTGACCACTTCTCCTCTAACTGTTTTACTTCCAGAGGCTTCGACGAGAACTTCAACTACATTCGAACGCTTGACGAACACGCCTTTCACGATAAATGGCTCGGGGGAATCTCTGGTGATGAAATCAAACGGGCCAAGGTTGCGAGTGACCGGCAAAAAGCGCGTATCTCAGCCATGGATGCTCTGGAGGAAGAGGATGCGGACGAGAACTCGTGCTGGAAAACTGTGCTGAGCTTTATGAAGCCGAAGGAGACCGTTGCTGGGGTGCGTTGTTCTCGGGCCTTTTTTCTTTCACTTTTTCCCCCATTCCCCTTTTCTGACTTTCAAAAAAAAACCACCCAATGGACAGGCACTCAAGCGACTAGGCGGACCCAAAAAGATCCCTGCGTGGAAAAAGAACCAAAAGAAGAAGCCTGACTCTTCAACAGCCGAAAAGGAGGAGGTAACACTGCTCCAAACCTCCCTGTTCAACTTGTCGTCTTACGATTCATGTTCCTGTCAGACTCCCGAGGCCGCGGAACATCGGAAAAAGAGCCTAGCGGATCTGATCACCGTGACAGATAGTCTTACTGGGCAATACGGTCGATATGGTATGTTGCTGTGTGTCCACTCCTGCATCCATTGTTGTGCGATTTGAATATGATGACCAAACTTGGATAATTGGGAATCTCTCTGAGCTAAAATATTGCTGAGAACTCCTTCTAGTAGATCCTGACCCTCATTCGCACCCCATTTCCATCATTCCTTCTCACTTCATCGAACTTTGCACTGGACTGTCTCTAAATAATTCTTTCTCTCCGCTTTCAGATGTAATGGAACAAACGTATGAATCTCTTGCCCGTGTTCTCCGTATTGCAAACCTTCTCGACGACAACTGGCAACCTGGCGACCCAGTGGGATCCACCAAGAAGTCATCCGGGTCAAAAGTTATGTGGGAGTACAAACTTTCTCCAGAATCAGATGACGTGCACGGGCCGTTTCCTGCATCTCAGATGCTATCATGGAAGGAGAATGGTTTTTGGGAAAACCTCGAGAGCATTCAAGTGCGGCTGGTGCTGTCGAATTCCCCGTTGGATTCAGTGCGTAATTTTCAGCCCTTTTCCTATGTAAATTTGGCGAGTGGAGAAGGTGCATTGACCTGATCTTGAAATGTGAATAAACGTGTTTATCCAAGGGAAATGTTTGTTGCGGCAACTGTCTGTCTCTCGTTATCGAGTTCGCATCGCAATTTGTCCTTGTCATGAATAAAATCATTCGTAAAATAAACATCATGGCCTCCAACTCTTACGACTTCCTCTTCAAAGTGAGCGTGTTTGTATTTGGATACCTTGCTTACCATTCACTAACCAACTCCGTACAGTTCATCAGCGTGGGAGACAGCGGGTCTGTTTCGTTCTGAATCTGACGATTGCTTCTAACCTGCCACCAACCTCCTATGCAGTGTCGGCAAGTCGTGTCTCCTGCTGCGATTTACAAACAACCAGTTCTGTGCGTACTCTTTCATTGCGAAGATGGATCCGTCCAACATCCTCATTTCAACCTCCCACATCAGTACCCACCGAAACAACGATTGGCATCGAGTTTGGATCTCAGATCATTAGTGTAAGGACTCATCTTGTGCCAATTGCGGGGGTGTCGCACACCGTTTAATTGCCTCGAACACACAATGACAAAAAGGTTAAAGAGCGGAGGGTCAAACTTCAAATCTGGGACACTGCAGGACAGGAATCATTTCGATCCATCTCTCGAGCATACTACAGAGGCGCGATCGGATGTTTGCTTGTTTACGATAGTTGAGTGTCTTTTTGTTTTAATGGTGTGGTGTGGATCGACTAAAACGGATGGTAGTGACGAGGAAGGAATCATTCCAGCATCTCGTAACATGGCTCGAAGATGTAAAACAACACGGAAACGAAGAAATCATTACGATTCTGATTGCAAACAAGGCTGATCTTGCTGATCAGCGCCAAGTATCGCGAGAAGAAGGCGAGGCATTTGCAGCGGAACACGGGTTGCTCTATACGGAAGCGAGTGCGAAATCCGGAGAGAACGTGGCCAACTCGTTTTTGGCCGTGGCTGCAAGCGTGTACGAAACATTAAATCTGGATGGGCGGGATGTTGCCAGCTTTAAAGATGAAGAAGTGAGACGGTTGGAGGCTCATGGAGTCAAGTTTGGGCCGAGAAGGATTGTGGGAGTGAATGGATCTTCACCGGTGCGTATTCAGGCAAGTTCGAATGGCGCCAATTCTGCGTCAGCTTCAAACGGAAGCTGTTGCTAGACGGAAAGAGTGCGGGTTGTTGTAATTCGTTAGTAAATACTTGATGAACTCGTTCAGACACGACTGAGTTCAGCTTTCAATTTATTCACGCAAAATAAA